>SJYC01019112.1:0-48260 GCA_006408675.1 Madoqua kirkii | reverse complement strand
CTTTTCCCATCCCAAGCTGTTTCCAATTGTTCCTATATGGAAACAGTTATTCTTATACTATTATGAAATCAATGGAAAGAGTACTTGTAATTTAGGAGTACTGGTTGCAGGTCCTATTTTTAACTGTGATTTTTGTACAAAACAGTAGACTCCAAGAATCAGGTAATCTGAGGCTCCACTCCTGTCTTCCATTGAGTTGTGACTGGTTGACCTTTCTGGGCTTATTAGCATAGTGTTTATATTTAGCACCTGATAATGTTTGTTGAACTAAACTTTTTAAACCATAATCTTCTTTCAGCTTTAAAATTCAAGTTCCTTCATTCTATTTTCTGAGAATTTTTCCCCATTGAGGGGGAAAAATTTGCCTCTTTTGGATCTATTCTTCCATTATCTCTTTAAGTTCTAAGATAATGATCAAGCCATGAAAAGTAGTATCTGTAGAGTAGGAGAATGAAAACTGCCAGTTCCAGAGACATACCTCACAGTCTGGCAAATGGTTCCTCTGGAGACACTTAATACAGTACTGACTATACAAAAGTGCATTGTTTTTTCCATAGTTGTTTCTATCTTCAAATACAGGTGATGGCCAGAGTTGCTGTAGGAGTTCCTGTTCTTGACCAGTTTGAGTCAGGAGTCTTCAAAGGACTGGGTCTTACCAGAGGTTTTTGTTTTTGTTTTTAATTAGAGGCTACTTACTTTACAGTCATTATGTAAATATATCAGCCTGAATCAGCCACGCGTGTGCATGTGTCCCCCCATCCTGAACCCGCCTCCCTCCCCACCCTATCCCTCTGATTGTCCCGGAGACTGGCTTTGAGTGCCCTGCTTCGTGCCTAGAACTTGCACTGGTTATCTGTTTACCAGAGGTTTTGTGATATCTCTTAATCAGTTGTGAGTTAAAGCTAGAGCTATTGTATAGAACCATTACTAATGTACAGTACATCTAACAGTTGTGCCAATTGTGAATTATTTATGTGTTTGTGATTATCACAGTTCTTTTTTATTCTATCCATGAATAAATTTTTAATGAAAAAGATGAGTCAGCTAGGTGTCAATTGCATGTCCATACTGCCTATAAGCAAGAATGATTCTGTGAAAAAATTTATAGTAACATACAGTGTAATCCTGTAAATTTTACCTACCTGTGTGCTGCCTTTTTAATATTGCCTGTGGAGTAGAGAATCAGAAAAATCAAGATTCCTTCTTATTAAAGAAAGCTCAATTTTTAAAAATGAAATTGAACATATTTTCTTTATATAAGACGAAGTTTCTTGATATATTATATTTAAATGATGAGCTTATTTCTTACACATTTTGTAAGATTCTTTTGGGACTATCATGCCAGAGTCAAGTCTGTGATGCTTTTGTTCTCTGCAGTTCTTTTGAATGTCGTCAAAATCTATCCTTGTCAATGACAGAATTTTAGAAATAGATAATGGTGCTATCTGCACAGCAGTGTGAATGTACTTTATGCCACTGAACTGACAATTAAAAATGGTTAGAATGGCAAATTTTATGTTAACATATGTTGAGCATAGTTTTTTTAAAATCTGCCCTTGCCCATGGAGGTATATCATACATGTGAATATCCTCTGTCATACGTGCCTTGGCTAAATTAAAATACTGGTGGTAGTTTCCAACTTGGAAAAGAGAAATGTGAACAGCTTAAAGTGGTAGCCACTGTACAGAATTTTATAATTGTGATAATTTGAATCGAATGATTTAAGTATTAGAAGGCTATGGAACTAGATGACCTCTAAGATTGATCTCTACCTGAAGATTGTTTGAATTTGTAAATAAATCCTGCTTTCATTAGTTAGAGGATTAAAAAATGACACAAATTTTCATCAACAGGTGAATATTTAAATAAAACATACAATGGGATATTATATAGTCTTTAAAAAGGAAGGGAATTCTGGTACATGCTACAGAGTGGATGAAGACTTTGTGCTAAATGAAATAAGCCAGTTGCAAAACGACAACTATTTGATGCTTCCACTTATATGATGTACCTAGAGTAGGAAAATTCATAGAGAATTAGAAGGTTGGCTGCCAAAGTCTGGTAGAGAGTGGAGGATGAGGAATGAGGAGTTATTGTTTGACGGATACTGAGTGTCATTTCAGAATGATGAGAAGTTCTGGACATACTGGTGATGGTGCACACCAGTGTGAATGTCCATACAGCCCTGTACTGTACACTTTAAAATGACAAATTGTCTTTTATTTTGCCACTATATAAAAAAAACCTTTATTAACCACTATTAGTTAAATAACTGAGAATGTGGGCGTTTTCATTTATAATAGAGTTTTGGAGAACTTTTTTTAAATGAAGTGATATGTGCACATTACTAACTCAGTTACAAGTCCTTTTTTACATATTACTTTAAATGAGTCTAGTGAGATTGAGGAGGTGAATTTTCAGTTTAGTTTAATTGATTTAAATTAAAATTACCACATGTGATTGGCAGTTCCTTCATTGGACAGTATAACTCTGTATTTTTTTTTCATCCTTTTATAATACTTTAAACCTGCTTATATCATTATTTTGAAATGAGTGTCTTATGGATAGCATATAGTTGGCTCATGTTGGCTCATGTTTTTAAAATATCCATCCTACCAGTCTTTGTCTTCTAGTTGGTTTTATTTGGACTGTGTACATTCAAGGAAATTATTGATATGTTGAGACTTAAGTAGACCGTTTTATTTTTGTTTTTATTTGTTCCCTCTGTTCTTTGTTTCTGTTATTTTCCTGCCTTCCTGTGCCTTATTGTACCTTTTTGAAAATTTCATTTTGATCTATCCTTGGTGTTTTGAGGGCATGTCTTTTTAAATATTATTTTGAATCTGCTCTAGGTATTATATATACATAAATAGCTTAGCACAATCCACTGATGTCAATACGATATCAGTCTGAGTGAAGGCTTACCGCTTTTTGAAGTTGCACTCCCCTGTTTATAATTGTCTTAAATATTTACTTTACATTCTTGGAGAATCACATCAGCATTAGGATAGTTTTTGCTTCAATTATGTGAAACATAATTTAGAAAAGTCAGAGGAAGAGGGAAGCCTATAACCTGTACAGTTGACCCTTGAACACGGCAGCAGTTAAGGGCACTGAGCTGACTCTCTGCAGAGTAGATAAACTGTGTATAAGTTATAGTCAGCCCTTCGAATCTGACGTACCTCTGTATCCAGGGTTCCGCATCTTCAGATTCAGCCAACTGCAGACCAGGTAGTATTGTAGTATTCACTGTTGGAAAAATACCTACGTATGAGTGGACTTGCACAGTTCAAAGACTCAATTATATGTTTTCACTTTTCATTATTCTTCCTTTCATTTCAAGAGCAATCTGAACTTATTTTTTGTGGGTGAATCTGCTGGCGACAGCCGATTCTCTAGTTTTCATTCACATGAGAAGGCGTTGATTTTCTCTTTCTTCCTGGAGGGTATTTTTGTTGGCTGTAGTGTTCTTGGTTGGCTGTTCTTTCTTTGGGTACTTAGAAAGTGTTGTGTCGCTTCCTTCTTACCTCATGGTTTCTGATGAGAAGTACTCCATTATTTGAATTGTTTCCCCTTATTATAAGTAGGGAGTCATTCCCTTCTTGCTGCTTTTAAGATTTTTCCCTTTGTCTTTTTGTTTCCAGCAGTTTGTATCTGAGCATGGACTTATTTGAATTTATCTTGTTTAGGTGTGTTGAACTTTAAATCTCTAGGTAGAGATTTTTAAATTAGTATACCCTACATATTCACCCATTTGTACAGTTCAGTGGCTCTTAGTGTATTCGCTGATTTGTGTATCAGTCACCACAATCAATTTTAGACTAACATTTTCTGTTATTTAAAAAAAAAATCCCTGAATCCTTTAGCTATTAACCCCATATTTCCCCCACCTCCCCCTGCCCCAAACCTAGGCAACCACTCATGTACTTTCTGTCTCTCTAGATTTGCCTGTTTGGAACATTGCCTATAAATGGAATTCTATAATATGTGGCCCTTTGTAACTGGCCTTTTCACTTAGCATGTTTTCAGATTTTATCTATGTTGTAGCATATATCAGTACTTAATTTCTTTGTTGTGAAATAATATTCCATTGTATAAATATACCACGTTTTATTTGTCCATTTATCATGATGGATATTTGGATTGCTTTCACGTTTTGAATATTATGAATAATACTGCTGTGCTCTATACGTTTCTGTAGGACATGTTTTCTATTCTTTTCGGCGGGTGGGAGTTGCTGGATTGTATCTAAAGGTCCTAGTGTTGCATCTGCTACTAAACAGAGTCAAGACATTTTCATATGTAATGAAAACACAGTACAGACATTTTCATATGTAAATTCCACCTGGATATTCCTGTTGGAGGCATCTTAAATTCAGAAACATCAGAAACTTTCTTTTCTGTCCTTGATCAGTTTTAATGAGAATGTAGGAGGGGAACAAAATTATATCTGGCATTTCCCAGTCTAATCTTCATCTTCCTCCCATCCCATACCTCCGTCTTTATTATGCTGTGTACTATATGTGTGTAACCATTGCGTTGTACAAACATGATTTGCAGAAGATACTTAGAATTTATTTTATTTTTGTCTTCCACAATACATATAAATTTGTTCTGTAGGGTTAGTACCCCCTCCAGTTCCTTGAAGGGCAGGTCTTCATAACTTTTCTGGTCACTTTTAGGGAATAGAAACATTATTTTCAAGAACTAATAAACTTAATTCAGAGTTAAATGTTTTTTTATTTGCCCACCTCAGGCCTAGTTCAGGTCTGCAGTGGAAAGAGATTTGTTTGGCTTCCTTTTTCTTTCGTTTTTCCCCTCTGCCTTTTTCTTCTTCCTTGTTTGGTGACTGTGGTTTCTGGCCCATCCAGGATTGGGAGAGGCACAGGACTGAGTAAGAAGAAAGGTCTCTAACAACAGTAGCAGCAGCACCAGGACTGGTGTTCTGTAGCATTTGTCTCATGCTGAGTACTGTGAACAGCACTCCACATGTGTCAGGCCAGTTACTCCTCAGGACTCTGAGGTGGGTTGTCTTACCCTGTCTCACTGCTGAAGAAATGAAGGTGCACTCTGGTGACCTGCCTAAGGTCCCACAGTGACACACAGCAGAACAGGGCGTGCAGCCAGGGTTGGGGCTCCAGAGGATCCTTGCCACTCCAGGTATTGCTTTTATTTACTGTTGGGAAGTGGTAAGCATACTTTCTAGTCTTGGCCAGAGTTCAATCAGACTTGTATCCTTTAGATTTGTTTCAAGTGTGACACATTTTCCATAGACCTAGAACAAAGGGCAAACTTGCCTCATCTCCTCTCCCTTACAGGGGAATAGAAGGGAGTGAGAAAGGGATTGGAACTCAAAAACACACTGATCTCTCTCCGCAGAAATCCTGATATTTAACCCTTTACCTCCTTGCACAGGTTGCCTTGCACCTCACTTTGAAATGGTAGTATCTGTTGTTTGGAACCTCTACTCAAATTTCGATTGAGATGTTTTCAATATCCTGTTGCACATGTTCTCCAAGTACACTATTTAATTTCTTGCCTTCACACCTTTGTTCATGCAGATGGTCCCTGGATTATGAGTGTCGCTTGCTTGAAGGCATACTCCTGCCTGAACCATGTGATCTCCATCAAACTAAGTGCTCTTGGTGGCTGGGCTTTTAAAGAAGCCTGTTTACTGGGGTGCAGCAAATGGACAAAAAACTTGATGTAAAACCTTCCCATTTTTTTCCTCTTCATCTCATTCCTATGAGAGAGAAATCAACAAGTATGTTGAATGATACTTTGGTTAGATCAATCCTAGCTGCCTGGTGTCTTATGATTACCTGTCTTTGGCAAAGTAGAATGGAGCAGATTTATGTTTGAACTGTTACCTTTGGTGTGGTTAAGTTAATTGTTTCAGTGGCCTTACCTGGCTGTCTTGGCACAAGGCTTTATGCCATTTATTGTGTTATCAGACCGAGAAGATTCTTAGATTGATCATTTTGTCCTCTTATATTAGAATATTCAGTGGATTATTTGTATCTATTCAGCTGGAAATCATTAGAATGTCTTTTTAAAAATTGTTTCCCCTTCATATGTACATTTACCTACAAAGAACATTCAAAGGGGTTGTTTATGTAATGGATTGATGTTTGAACTGACATTGACCTCTGCGCCCTCACATTTAGAGTAACTTCCATTGGCTCAGAGGTTAAAGCGTCTGCCTGCAATGCAGGAGACCTGGATTCGATCCCGGGGTTGGGAAGATCCCCTGGAGAAGGAAACGGCAACCCACTCCAGTATTCTTGCCTGGAGAATCCCATGGACAGAGGAGCCTGGTGGGCCACAGTCCGCAGGATCGCAAAGAGTTGGACATGACTGAGTGACTTCACTTTCTCTTTCCCTGGTGGCTCAGACAGTAAAGCATATGCCTACAATGAGGGAGAGACCTGGGTTCAATCCATGGGTCGGGAAGATCTCCTGGAGAAGGAAGTGACAACCCACTCCAGTATTCCTGCCTGGAAAATCCCATGGACAGAGGAGCCTGGTAGGCTACAGTCCATGAGGTCACAAAGAGTCAGACACGACTGAGCAACTTCACTTTACAGTGCCATTAACAACAGTTGGCCAGTACAGTGCACCCGAGGCATGTCAGGATGGTGAGCACTCACTGAGATCATGTGAGGTCCCACGAGAGCTTGGTGCACCTGTTTGCTCTATCAACCTGTAGAGTTCTTTCATGAGGCCCTGCCCTCCGTGATTCTTCTTCTGCCTTGCACACTCAGAATTAAATGTTTCGTTGGTTGCTTTCATGTAGCACTAGCTGTGTAGTCTTAATTAAGTACATATGTCATTTTCATAAAGACTGTAAGCTTAATGAGGTAAAGGACAATGTTTTACTTGTAATTGTGTTCCTCTCTTACATAATAAAGTTCCTCACATCTAGTAAGTCGATTATTAAGTTTTCATTAGTGTAAACAAAATCAGTAGTATGGCTTCACCATCCCAATATCCAGTTTAGTCTTATTTGTGCCAAGATATAAGGAAGGTAAAGATAGTGAAGTTATGCTCAAGTTATAATTCCCATACCTGCTATATTGTATGCAACTTTTTGAACCAGTCTTAAGGGAATATGGGAAGTGGAGATTGTTGAGCAGAGCAAGGATATTCATTAAATTTTAAGAGGCACTTAGAGGGACAAGGGTTGTTTAGCTTATAGAAGAGAACCTTAGGAAAGGAATGTGACTGCCATCTTCAGTTCTTGAAAGGTTTTTCAAGGGGAAAGAAAAAGGCCTACTCTGCATGACTTTTGGGGTCCAAACCAGGAGAAACTGAAGCCCTAGTATATGTGTGCATGCTCAGATGCATCTGACTCTCTACCCCATAGAATGTAGCCTGCCATGCTCCTCTGTCCCTGGAATTTCCCAGGCAAGAATCCTGGAGTGGGTTGCCATGTCCTCCTCCAGGGGATCTTCCCTACCCAGGGATCAAACCCAGGTCTCCTGCATTGGCAGGTGGGTTCTTTACCACTGAGCCACCTGGGAAACCTCAAGCCCATTATGGTGCTTTTTAAAAGAAAAAGTATTTAATGTGGAAAAGAATAAACACCCATATGTTTTGCATAAATATGAAGAAGCTACCATCTATACATACAGACATCTTTCTGTGTACAGTTTCAAGAAGATCATGGCCCCTTAGTGAATCCATGAATCTCTAGTTAAGATCTTATGTTCTCTTGCTCTCTGTATGTGTCTGTGTGTACAAATACATACATATATGTATATATTTCAGAAAGATGGTTATTATCTATGTACTCTGATGAACTACTATTGAGTGTTCACTGTATTTAATGATTGTGCATTATATAATGCTCAGAACCACACACTTTCCCTGGTCAATTAAATATTCATCAACTTTTAAACAACATTTTTTTAAAACTAGTAGCTCTAATTTTGAGGTATTTGAAACTTCTTTATCTAAAGATGGCTTACAGAAAATATTTCCCTGAATATGCTTTGTTTTGTATTTATTTTAGTACTTTTTTTTTTAAGGTTATTTACCTTAGATAAAATAATAGCTATGTGTTTTCGTATTGGAAAAGTACTGTGATTAAACAGTAAAAAGACTCAGATCTTAGCTTCAGTTATTAACTTCCCTGAGCATTATCTTTCTTATCTTTATCAAGGGCCTAATATCAGCCTCCCTGACTTCACATAGTGGAGAAGGAAATGGCAACCCACTCCAGTATTGTTGCCTGGAAAATCCCTTGGACGGAGGAGCCTGGTAGGCTACAGTCCTTGGGGGTCACAAAGAGTCGGACACGACTGAGTGACTTCACTTTCACAACAGTTTAAGGGGAAAGTACTATAAGAACTAGTATTTAGAAGTATTGTTAGAATTTAGAAATTATAAGTATTTAAGAATGTCAGTTTTCTTAGTTTTTAGTAAATGTAAAATCTGATAAAGCCAAATTAGTCTCTCTCTCTCACTATCTTTTTTTTTTTTTTTTTAGGAAAAACCCAATCAAGTGTCTGATTTTAAACATTTGTTTCATAAATTTCCTTCCAGAAACGTGGTTTTGTTGTGTTAGTAATATAAAAAGCAGTCACTTTTCTCTTGTTGTGCATTCACAAAGTGCCAAATCCCATGCTTAAGCATGTGCTGCATGTGTTTCATTTAGTTCTTATAACAACCTTGGAGGAATTGTTGAAGAAAGAATGCAGACCTGTTACATTCTAAGACCTAGATTCTTGGCCACTTGTACTTAACTCACCTCATATCCTAAAAGAAGCAGGATAAAGCATTGAGGTTTAGGGTGCAGATTCTGGGGCCAGATCTGCCTGGATTTGAACCCTGGGTCTGCAGCTTAACAGCTTTTGACTTCTTCAGGGTAGTTAGCCAGCCCTTTTCTCTTCAGCAATAAAATGTACCTATTGGTAGAGACATCATGACAATCAAATTGTGAAATGTGATGCATTTGAACAGTATCTGGCATGTGGTTTGCAAGCAGTGGCAATAACAGGGACTCGTGTAAGCTATGCGTGTGGCATGAGCACACAGACTCCTTTGGTAGGATGCTTCAGGGAGCAGGCACTGGGGGTCTATTTTAACATGGTTCTTACCTTGGACTTTCCCATGGCCATCTTTCACCTTTCTGTTTAGCATGGTGGCTTCATGAAAACAATCTCAATCACCTTGCATTTCAGCTACTGATCCATTAATTAATGCTTATTTTATGTATCTTTTAGGACATTTCTGATTCTTTTGCATCCTTGAAGAGCATCTATAGAAGAGGAAGGGAAAGATGGGTGTGAAAACATTTACTCATAGCTCCTCTTCCCACAGCCAGGAAATGCTTGGAAAGCTGAATATGCTTCGAAATGATGGACATTTTTGTGATATCACTATTCGTGTCCAGGACAAAATCTTCCGGGCACATAAGGTGGTACTAGCAGCTTGCAGTGATTTCTTTCGCACCAAACTTGTAGGCCAAGCAGAAGATGAGAACAGAATGTGCTGGATTTGCATCATGTTACAGTGACTGGGTTTATACCCCTTTTAGAGTATGCGTACACAGCCACTCTGTCAATTAACACAGAAAATATTATTGATGTTCTAGCTGCAGCCAGCTATATGCAAATGTTCAGTGTTGCTAGCACCTGCTCAGAATTCATGAAATCAAGCATTTTATGGAATACACCCAACAGCCAACCAGAAAAGGGTCTGGATGCTGGACAAGAAAATAACTCCAACTGCAATTTTACGTCTCGAGATGGAAGCATTTCTCCAGTGTCTTCAGAGTGCAGTGTGGTAGAAAGAACCATCCCTGTCTGCAGAGAATCACGGAGAAAGCGCAAAAGCTACATTGTTATGTCTCCTGAAAGTCCTGTAAAGTGTAGCACACAAACAAGTTCTCCCCAGGTGTTGAATTCTTCAACTTCCTATTCAGAAAATAGAAATCAACCAGTTGACTCTTCTCTAGCTTTTCCCTGGACTTTTCCTTTTGGAATTGATCGAAGGAATCAGCCTGATAAGGTTAAGCAAGCAGAAAATACCCGGACTTTAGAATTACCTGGCCCATCTGAGACAGGGAGAAGAATGACTGATTATGTGACTTGCGAGAGCACAAAAACTACCTTGCCTCTGGGTGCCGAGGAAGATGTCCGGGTCAAAGTGGAAAGGTTAAGTGACGAGGAGGTCCATGAGGAAGTATCCCAGCCTGTCAGTGTGTCTCAGAGTTCACTGAGTGATCAGCAGACAGTGCCAGGAAGTGAGCAAGTGCAAGAGGACCTTCTGATTAGTCCTCAGTCTTCCTCCATAGGTATCGTGTCTTCTGTGTTTTCCATGATGCTGTGAAGTATGGGGAGGCATTTTTAAGTGCTTACTAGATAAGTTTTGTGCTGTATCCTATAGGAAATATTAAGAAGACTAAAACATGGTAACTGGGATTTTTTAGATGCTATCAGTTCTACCATACTTTTTAGTAAGTTACACATGAGTAGAAAGAAAGTAGTTGAACAGTACCTGGTGGACACATATATTATGGCACAGTTCATATACCAATAAATTGTGAATTACTTTCAGTACAAAAAGGACCAGTTTTAAAAAATGAATTAGTGTTTTATTCTTTATTAAAATTCTTTATTAAAAACTTACCATGTGCCAAACTTGGGGGGATATATGATGAAAAAGACAGTGCTTGCATTCGAAGAGTTAACACTTAATTGAGAAAGCAGATAAGTAAGTCAGCAATTAAAACTAGGCTAGAGGTATAAACAGTGTGACAGGCTCACACAGGAAAGATCAAATTAACACTGCATGTTTGAGCTGGGTCTTACGTAATAAGTAGGAGTTTACCCAAGCGAGGAAATAACATTCCTTTGAAAATGTATAGAAGCTCAGAGGTGTGGAAGAACATTCACTGCATGTTTGATAAAGCAATGAATTCAAAGCACAGTGATGTGAATAAAGCATGAAAACCTGCAAGTATAGAATATAATGGGAAATAAGAAAAATGAGTGGTTGAGAACATGTTTGAAAAGCCTCAAACACTAGTTTCAGTTAGGATTGCATTCAGCTACATATAACAATCCCTTCAAAGTGGCTTAAACCAAATAGGATTTTTATTATTATTATTATTATTGCATAAAATGTTCAGAAATAGGAAGTCCAAGAGTAGTATAGTGGCTCTGCAGTGACCTAGGCCCCTTGTATTTTTGCAGTCCACCATCTTTAGTTTGTCATCTATCTACTTATTACTTCATGGTTATAGGTTTTTTGCTTCATCTTTAGCCTTGTCTTTTAGAAAGGGGTAATGCTTGTATGGAAAATGTTTCTAGAACTCTCAAAAAAACTGCTGCCAGATGATGTCACATGCATGGCCTTTCCGAGCTGCAAGATAGTCTGGGGCTGCTGCTGCTAAGTCTCTTCAGTCATGTCCAACTCTGTGCGACCCCACAGATGGCAGTCCACCAGACACCCCCCGTCGGGTCCCTGGGATTCTCCAGGCAAGAACACTGGAGTGAGTTTCCATTTCCTTCTCCAGTGCAGGAAAGTGAAAAGTGAAAGGGAAGTCGCTCAGTCGTGTCCGACTCTTAGCGACCTCATGGACTGCAGCCTACCAGGCTCCTACGTCCACGGGATTTTCCAGGCAAGAGTACTGGAGTGGGGTGCCATTGCCTTCTCCGAATCTGGGGCTATATATATATATTAGTTGGGTATGTAACTGCCTCACAAAATTATAGATATTATCTGCAACTAGCAGTGTCTACCACAGCTAGGTCAGGTAAGCTTGGGTTTTATCCTAGTGGTAATAAGGAGTCTGCCTTAAATGGAATGAAAAAATATTTTCAGATATTTTAGGAAAATTTGATATTGGTCATTCATAGGGGGTTGGTTGGGGAGAGACAGTCCAAAAGCCAGATATAGTACAGTTGTCTTTGTGTGAAAGAAGATACTTGAAGTCATACTGTAAAGAAAATAGGTATGAAGAAACTTTGTAAAGGAAGAATCATTACTACCTGATGTTAATGAATATGTGGTTTGAGGAATAAGAAGGTCAGGGTTCATGAATGACTAGAAAAAGAGATAACATTATTGTCATTGATTATAAGTGACAGTTTTTCACATTTTATTATCTGTAAATTCAGATATGCTTTACAATTAATAATCTTTACAGTTTTTCTTTAAGGTGCAAAAAATAATGGTAATCATACACTTGATAGGAATCTGTTAAATGCCATAACTACTATGAAAGTCATTGGGAGGAGTTTTAAGAGTTAACTCAGCAAGGTCAGTTCTCTGTGAACTTGGCTTGGTGATGACCAGGCAACCTGCCTCAGAGCCCTTGAGGTCAGGACTGGAGGTGACCACTTTAGCACTTTTAGCAGTGACAGATTGACTCTCAACAGGAAAATGTGTTTGTAAGAGCCAGAACCAGAGAACTGCTCCTTGAGAAATAATCTATATTCAGGGAGAGAAGGAAAGCCAACAGAGATGAGTGAAGAGGATTTCTCCACAAGGTTGGAGAACCAGGAAGGCCGTGTTGACGTTAAGTTCTTGGATTCTGATGCACTACATGAGTTTCCCAGGGTTGCCACACCAGCCACCACAGACTTCAAACGGCAGAATTGTATTCTCTTGCAGTTCAGAAGGCCGAAAATATGAGCTTAGGTGCTGTCAGGTCTGCAGGGAAGGATCTTTCTTTGCTCCTTTCTAGCTGCTGACAGTCACTAACACTCCTGGATGGGCCTCCGAGTTTAGCTGCCTCTCTCCACTTTCTGGCCCCATCCTTCCGGGCCTTCCTCCAGATCTCCCTCCTCAGGACACCAGTCACTGGATTATGGCCTACCCTACTACAGTATTATCTCTTCTAACTTGTGTTTTAGTTGGGTATGAAACCACCTCACAAAACTGTAGGGGAATGGATATTGTTTGCAGCTAGCAGTGTCTGCCACAGCTAGGTAGAGGTGATCATATACTCTGTTGTTGCTGTTTAGTCACTAAGTTGTGTAGGACTCTTTGCGACCCCATGGACTGTAGCCTACCAGACTCCTCTGTGCACGGGATTCTCTAGGCAAGAATACTAGAGTGGGTTGCTATTTCCTTCACACACTCTAGGTAATGGTAATTACCTAGGTCTCTGCAGAGAGCCTGTTTCCAAGTAAGAGTATATTTACTGGTATTGGAGGTTAGGGCATGAGTATGCATTGGGATGGGGAGGAATGCAGTTCTTCCCACAATACCTATTAAAGATAATATTTCTAAAGTTGGGTCAGGATGCCTTTGTACTTTCCATATAACCACACATTGAATAATGTATTTAATGGCAGGAGATCCAGCTATGTGCCAATATAACCCAGTTTTTGTTAAATTACTGACATCTTTAATCTTGAAAACAACCTTTGTACCTTCTAAATAGTGAACTAATAGGTAATTATTAATACTATTAATTATCTGAGAACTTAGGAACCAAATACTAATATAACAGGACATCTTGCTAACTAACTATGTGAAATAGCCTTATTTTAACCACTCTCGATTATACCTAATCAGTTCAGGCTTTGCCTTAATATTAACACAGAGGATTTAGGACCATAAGTACAATAAGCCTTTCTGTTATATAAGAATAATTTCCAATATATACTACTACAAATGTAGATTCTATTACAAATTAGACATGTGGAAGAACTCTGATCCATATATATATAATCAAATAATCCAAATGAGTTGTCTTTTCTTTACCTTCAGAGCAAACTCACTAATTACTCTCAGCTACCCCGTTAACCCCAAAAGTATACACTAAACACCTGACAGAAAAGTGAATTCAATGAAATTTGTTCACGTGAGAAGGACTCTAGACTCTAAAATCTGCCATTAAAAGAGAAGTGATTGTTACGAGGGTCAGTTAAGATGTTGAGTAACAGTTTGACAGTTTCTCGGTAGCAGTAGTGAATAGATAAACTTGTTGAGGTGAGCAGTTAGAATGATGGAGGAATTTGCAACACTGAGCATATATGCAGTATGGGGAAATGATTAAAAGTTTAGGACTTGGAGTCAGGCCGGTCTAGAATCTGCTCTCAGTTTCTGCCACTTACTAGATGTGTGACTTTGAACAAGTCACTGAGCCTCACTAGGTTTCCATAACCATAAAGTAATGATAGTATTAACTCTCTGTTGTATGTCAGTACTCTCCAGCAAGACTACCAGGAATACACTTGTAGTTGAACACATTAGATGTTGGTTTGAATATCTGAAAATCTCTAACAGTTAGCTAACTATACAAGATAAGTTAGTGTGCAGCAAGCTTGGGTAAACCCTGTGTCCACATAGAAATAGTGTTCTAGTAGTGGGCATATTGAAAGTATAGGAGTGAGGCAGTTTTGGTCCCTTAAAATGGACAGATTCTTTGAATGGAGTTAAACAGTTCCTGCAAGTCAGACTCAAGTGTCTCTGAAGAGAACCAACTGGCTATCATAATTGAGATGGTCCCAGGATTCTGGTCTTTCTGACTGAATAGGTCTTGCTGTTAGGATTGTAATTGCAGGAGAAGCATGTTGATTTGAGGTCAGGGTCCATTTCTCTGTGGCTGAAAGGCTGGAATATGATATATAATGTTGCCTATAAAAGCGAATCTACCTTCTGTGGTGCTTAAAAGAATAGTTATTAAATTTTTGTCAGCAGGGTCAGATGGAGGTTAATAGATCCAACAGTCTGTCAAATTCATAGTAGTGACTGTGGTCTGGGATGAGGGTACAGGAGGTTTTTTCTTAAGTGGCAGAAGAAGATCTTAGGGGCTCAGAAACTAGAGGATGAAGATGAAAGATCATATTGGCTTTTATAGGAATGATTAATAGTAAAGAGAGGAGTACTAAAGAGTCAGAAAAGTAATTGATTTTGCCATCTTGGGTGGGAGCTGTCCACTTTTGAGGTCATTATCTTCTGGAGAATTCCTTAGAGGGAATGGATGTACAGGAATCAGAAGGATGTGATGTCTTTCAAGTTAGAAACTATGAATCCAGTGAATGTCGCCTCGAACTGTTACTGCTGAACCAATGGTCAACATCCAATCAGTTCCTTTCTATAGATACCAGTGGAAAGTTTTCTCTTGTGGTCTCTTTTCCAGAAGACCAAAACTCCAGACTTTAAAGCATTCATAGGCTCTTCTGTGTTTGTGATAAACCTGGAGTATCATTGTAGTATTTAATTGTATCAGTTGATAATCAGGTGGAACCTAAGATTTAACCCAGAATTCCCCCTGAAAAAGGAACGTTCTGTTACCACATAAGAGGTCACCTTGTGGATCTTAGAATGATTTATCTTATTGCCATCAAGACTCTTGGCAGTACTTAGGACTGTGGACGTTTGAGGGTTTTTAAGTGCTTCGATAACTATAGTTTTAGAATTCCATTTGTTCTCTTAACGTTTGTGGATGATGGGAATATTGGAGAGTCTGTGTTTTTAAAAGGTCATGCTTATGGGGTATTTTAAAAGCAACATCAATGTAATGTGTGATCCTATCACTTGAGAAATAGTTGCTATTTCCTAGTCAGTAATACAGAATCTGCCCATTTTTCTTCTGCCATTATAACATAGCTCTTTAGCATGAGGAAGCCTCAGTCTACCTTAAAAGTAAACAATAAACTGATAGCTCACTTGAAGGTGTTTAAGTGTTCCTCAGTGCTTGGTTCTTGTCCTTGTCTTAACCAAGGTTGTGTCATTGCCAGGAGGACCATACACCAGCAGCATCCATGGGGGACCTCTTGAAGTCCCTGCTCCAGTGTTGGTACAGTGTTGATATATCACAAATGAACGATCTTGTTCATGCCTGAAGCTCCCCACAAAACAGCTGTCTCCAACTCCAAATTGTCCTTGGTAAAATTGAGTCAGCTGAGAGATAAGTGTAACGTGTTAGTTACAGAGAAAGCATGAAGGAAGCAGATGTTTGGCCAGAGAGAGATGGAATTTCAGATTGAGACACCTCACAACTGTAGGAGTCCACAAGAATAATGCTTGTGTAATTTTTTATTTCCAGTTGCAGAAGGCCAGGGATCAGACAAAATCTGATTCTGGGCATTTGAAACTAAGTAAACCCCTTCTCAGGACACGAAGACAAACTTCAAGTCAGGTCCTTATAAGGTTTTTTTTTAACATCTTTATTGAAATACAACTTACATATCATTAAATTCACCCATTAAAAGTGTATACTGTAGTGAGTTTCAGTATGTTCACAGAGTTGTATAGTCATCCCCCCAAAAGAAACCCTGCAATCCCTCTCTCAGGACCCACCTCTAGTCCCAGATAACTACTTATACACTGTTGGTATAGATTTGCCTGTTCTAGATATTTCCTATAAATGAGAGCAGCAATATGTAGTCTTTTCTGACTGACATCAGGCATTTTACATTATATTTTCAAGATTCTTATATATGTCATTCCTTATAAAGTTTTCAAATGTTTTTGCCAGACCTCAGCCTCCAGGGCCAGTTCATAGGGATTGATCTTGTCTGTGTCTATCCTCTCATTACAGTGTATTCCTCTTGTAGATGGGAGTCAGACACTCAGTAGATTATAGGAGCAGGTGTTAGAAGGCCAGAAAATAGTTTCATCAGGGAACAGTGACAAGTCTAATTGGATAACCAATATATTCCCCAGAGACCTTTTTCTAGAAAAACACAATAAGCCCAGTACTAAAAGGCTTCAGTGAAATATTTGAGCTCATTTCAGCATGAACTTACCTCCTAGCCAAAGGGCAGGATCCACCTCAAAAGGAATTTTAGATACACACTTTGTTACTGAGGTTTCCAATGCAAGGCAGTAGGAACTTCAGCCAGATGTCCATGGGCCCTGCATTTCTGCCAGTGTCCTGTTGCCAGAGACCACCGGGAGCCACCTATAATTCAGCAAGTTGAGTTCAGTGCCCATTTGCAGTGTGGGAGATCACACACTGGTGGGGGGTGGAGGGCTTCAGGGCTCCTCATAAGAACGTGTTAGAAAGGACCTAGAGGGTTTGGGCTTGTGTTACGTGATTTCAAGGAAGTGGGATTTGCTCAGGGACTGGTGTTGTCAGAAAGCATAGATGACTGACTGAGAATCTTAACAGAGATCTAGGAATGCAGACCAAAGTGAACCTAAAGCAGCAGGGACATCCATTACTTTCGCAAAGGGAGGTTCAGTTTTTATGATTGCACAATAACCTTGTTTTTGTCTGTGCTTAAAAAAGTTATGTGTTTGAGATCAGTGTGACAGGGTCTGATGTTGGTGTTCTGTGAGGTTGTTTTATGTCCAATAGAAAAATACGCAGTGTCAAGCCAGTTCCTCTTTCACAAGTATAAAATAAGGTGTGTTTAACACATGTAGAGCAGTGGCTGGCCTATGGTAAAAACTCAGTAGTAGATGACCACTGTGATTATTTTTTACCACCAGAAGGTTTTTTTAAAAAATGTCTTAAGTACTTAAACAATGGTAAGCAAAAATAAGACTCATTTTGATGGAACAACACTCCTTAATGGTGGAAGAGAGTAGATTCTCTCTTGATAAGATAGCCTTAACATATAAAGCTGGTAAGTCAGAATTCTTAATCCCCATACCACTGAGAGCAGAATTCTTATAGTTTAGAAAGGAAACTTCGTTTTAATAATTTAAGAAACATCACTGTTACCTCAACAAAGTAAATATTGTGTACCCTACTATTAAATCGGTTCAAATAACATTCCAATTAACATGATTACTTGCATTGATGGGCAGAAACCATCATGTCAGGAAAAAGAAAACATTTATAAGATTTATTTTTGTATATAGTTGCATAACTGATACAGCACTATGTGTTACAATGCCCACAGTATGGATAGATTTCTAAAAGTCTGTTTTAACTCCTAATTTAGCTTGGAAAGGTTTTTCTTTTTAGCTTTTGGCACATGTAATGTGTCATGGCCAAGAAGAGAGCCCTTTGTTTTACTTTCCATGCTTGCTGTCCATCAAGTTAGGGATCTAGAGGCCAAGGTTTAGATGTTTTAGAATGTGGAAGTAGATTTGTTTTAAGAGGGACCATCTGTTAGGTATGTCTTGTTCTCCATTTTAGTTCTTTTTGACCAGCTTTTAAAGCAAACTCTTGGTAATACCAGAATCAATTCGAAGCACAGTGGGTTTTATTTCTGCCTCACCATGACCCCACCTTCTCCTGAAGTATTATAGCTTGCTTTGCCTGGTGGTCATATGTCAGTTAAGTCGATCTTTCTGGCCTGCCCAAATCACACCTCCAGGCTTTTTTTTTTTTTTTTTTTTTTTTGCAAATCTTTACCTATAAGCTTTAATGTTGCCTGCATTCTGAACAACTGCAGAATACTAGAAAGTAGATTTGTGTATATGTCCATGGTGGCCAGGTCCAAATACCAAGACTTTTCCAGTTTTTATCCTAGACAGGTTGAAATGTTAGAGTTACCTCTTCTTTAAACAAAAAGTGACAACGGGAAGAAATTAACAAAAGTTCTTTCTTAAACAAAATGCAGCATTATCTGGTCTTCCCACCCACATCTGGTTTAAAAACCAATGAGAAGGATCAGGAATAAGTTGGATAAGTAGGCATAGGGAAAAGGCATAAATGACAGTAAGAGAAAGAGAAAAAGAAAAGGCATGCACTGAAATGCCAACACAAACCAGTAAGGGAGAGACGGCATGGGGGATCAAGGAGTAGAGGTGCACTTGGGGATTAATGTAAACACATAGGGTCTTGTCTCCTTTCAGAATCCTCTGTCGGTGTATTGGAACAAGGTGTAACAATTGGTGTTCTTGAGTCATCAAGAAACAAGAAAAAGTTATATTTAATGTTCTGTATTTAAGAAGTCAAGGCAAAATACAATTCTGGCACAAATTTTGTAGTGCAAATGATTTAATAAAGTTTGGATGCCTTAAAAGGGGTTAGGTTAGTTTTTTAGGAGGATTTTACTGAAGTAGAAAGCGTATTCATTTCCTGATGTCACCTGGTTCAAGTGTTCAAAAAGGGAAAACTAAAGTGCTGGATTCTAAATTTTCACTGGGAGGAAATTTAATCTTATGTGTCTGTTAACAGATGATGTTTATTAAATGTTCACATGTATGTGGTGGTGTACAAACTGTTACAGTTAGTACATTTTAGCTTTTGTTACAATACTGCCACCAGAAGAGTGTACAGCTGCAGAGGTTCCTTGGTTCAGTTGGGGCAGCACAGCTTTCTGCACATGGTAGAGACATCGACCAAGTTCAACACCTGATGAGAACTGGTGACATTGTTTGGATCTACCCTCCCATTGAAAAGAAAAATACCTTTTTTTTAAAGTCACCTTTAAAGGTATTTGAAAAGATGATCAGGGTTAATTTTAAGGAAGAGTCTGACCTGGAGAGGTAAGTACTCACCAGAGCACTAAAACCTGTTTTTCCGTAGATATTTGACAAAACACGAATGGGTTTTGGTTCATCAGCTCAAAGGTGAGGAAGACAGAGGTCAACCCACAGCATATGAAAGCTGCAAAGTCTTAGAGAAGATGCATGCATGAAGTAGGGGCCCCAGAGTTCACATACCACAAGGACTACACCTGTTCACCTTCCTTCAGACTCCAGAGGAACTTTCGAGACAGCTACCTTGGCAATGGGCTGCCTAGAACATGAAAAGGGAAAAAAACGCACCCCTGAGAACGATGGATAGTACTCTTGCAGATTTCTGTCGTGCTTGCTCCTTGCAGTCACAGGCCAAGGAATCTCAAACAGTAAATTGGTTTAGATAATGCCTACCTTCCAGGAACCTCACAGAGGCAAACAGAAACCTTTTCTGGAAGAGGGCACATTCATCCTCCACTCAGCAAGTCAGTCCTCTCCAGAGTGTTTTCAAGGGCAGTACTGTCAGAAACAACCAGCCCAAAGGAACCATGGCTAATCAAATATTTTGGCAGCAGGTTGAATTGAGCAGAAGAGAGAATTGTTGAATCAGAAGATAAATTAGAAGAAACCACTCAAGCGCTGCACAGACAAACTCGGGGTTCTCCAGGGGAACAAACCCAGTAGGATGGATAGGCAGAGGTGTTTGCGGGGTGAGCAGGAGTTGGGGGTTCACTCACATGACAGTGGAGGACTAGAAGTCCCAGAGTCTGCTGTCTTCTAGGTGGAGGCCAGGAAAGCCGGTAGTATAGTTCCAGCCCAAAGCCTAAAGCCTGGGAACTTCAGGCCTGGTAGTATCAGTCCCAATTCAAGACGAAAGGCCTGAGAACCAGAAGCACTGTTGTTCAAAAGCAGGAGACCACGGACATCTCAGCTCAAGCAGAGAGCGGTTTGCCCTTCTTTCACCTTTGTGTTCTGTTCAGCCCATCACCAGACTGGATAATACCCACCTGCATTGGTGAAGATGGTTCTCCTTACTCAGTCTACCAAAATCTCATCTTTTTGGAAACATGCTCACAGACACACCTGGAAGTGATATTTTACCTGCTCTCTGGTTACCCCTTAGCCCAGTAAGTTGACACATAAATTAACCATCAGACTGCAGATGTAGAAGAGGGTAAGGCTTATGGATGGTACCAATATAGGTATATTTAATTTCTTATTAATGTTAGAGACCAATGAAATGATCTCTTTAATGTGCTAAGGAAAATAAATGTGAATCTAGATGTCTGCACACACAGTATCTTTGAAGAGTGAAGGTGAAATGCATTCTCAAAAATGATTTGAATATCATCACTAAAGAAACATTTAAGGATAGACTACATGTAGATGTAAAGTGAACATGGAAGGTTTAATATACAAAAGAATGAAGAGCAAAGGTAAACATGAACAGATGTGGACAAACATCGCTTATATGAAAAAGTAGAGGCTTTATCTAAAAGAAGTAAAATCTGAGGCAGTAATTTGTAAATTGCAAAATGGGTGTGTATGAGAAATGAAGTTAAAATTTCTAAGATCCTTCTGTTGTCCAGGTGGAAGTAAAGTTTTCTTTCAATTTTGGTAAGTATGTGTCTAATTTCCAAAGCAACCAGTAAAGTGAATAGGGAAACACTGTGTAATTTCCAAACTGATAGAAAGGGAGAAATGGAATAATTATTATGACTTATATTCAACAAGTTTATTCTAAAATGTGTAAAGAAATGCAAAGATCTTCAGGAAGCAAATGAACACGGTAAGAGGATTCACTCAGCCTGACATCAAGATTATTCTAAAACTGCAGTAAGTACAGCATGGCATTCATGCAAATAGAGACCAGCAGATGGGACTAGTAGAGAACCTGGAAAGAAAGCCAGGCATTTAGAGCTCTGCGGAGCAGAGAAGACAAGACCGACTTCATTAAGTATGTTCCCTTCACAAAATCCACTCCAGGTGTGCTCAAGAAAGACACAAAGTGTCAAGGGCAAAATCTAAATCTTTCATAAAGTAATTTGGGATAGGAAAGGATTTTTAAAAACAGCCCCCAAAGCCATAACCATAAAGGAAAAGACTGATCAATTAAGGTATAATCTTTTGAGTCATCAAAAGAAACCATGAAAAGACAAGTCATAGAAGAGGGGGAAATATTTGTAACATCTTTCACTGATGAACACTTTGTATCCAAAACACAAAAAGAACTTTTATAATGAAGAGGGCAACTCAGTAGCAAGACTTGAACAAGCATTTCATAGAAAATGAGAATGTTAGTCAACTCAGTTCATGTCTGACTCTTTGTGACCCCATGGACTAGCTCACCAGGCTTCTCTGTCCAAGGAATTTTCCAGGCAAGAATACTGGAGTGGGTTGCAATTTCCTTCTCCAGGGGTTCTTCCTGACCCAGGGATTGAGCCCCTGTCTCTGATTGCAGCCAAACTCTTTACTAACTGAGCCACCAGGGAAGGGTTTAACAAATACATGAAGTTAAAAAAATACATATCCTATGACCAAGCAAATCCATTCCTGATTTAGATACCATAGGAATAAAAAACATGCGTATGTCCACTGTTGTACAAGAATACTCAAAACAGTGAATTCCCTGGTGGTCCAGTGGTTAGGACTCAGCGCCTTCACTGTTAGGAGTGCTGGTTGAAT
Source organism: Madoqua kirkii (assembly GCA_006408675.1). Lineage (NCBI taxonomy): Eukaryota > Metazoa > Chordata > Mammalia > Artiodactyla > Bovidae > Madoqua > Madoqua kirkii. The sequence goes on along the minus strand of SJYC01019112.1, from coordinate 26,245 downwards.
CTCTGGTGAGGGAATATTCCGCAAGCCACGTGTCACAGCCAAAAAAAATGAAGGGTGAGGAGAAAAGGAAGCAAGTTATAACCGTGAAAGATGGCCTGACGGTTGCTCTTGGAAAGAGGGGTTTGTGATCAGGGAAGGGTAATGGGGGCTTTAAGGATGCTGCCAGTGTAGTGTGTAAGGGTTTGTAAGAATATTGTACACATGCTCACCCTACAGCTGTCTTTTTAATTTTGTGTAAAAGGTGTATGTACAACAAGTCAGCTGTGTGTCACCATAAAATGTCTTTAGAAACAAAACTTGTCAGTGATTCCTTAAATGTTACATTAGTTACTTTTATGTCAGTTTTTGTTTCATTTATATTTGAATTTCTGTGCTCCTTTCTAAAATTACTCAAATAATCCAAAGAATTTAGTAATATAAGACTGTTGTTTTACACATGATTTTTAAAATCACATGTAGATAATCTGTTCAAAGTCTTAGAGCTTGCAATTTATATATCCTGGTTTATTTATTTCACCAGAGTACTGACAGCTGTCCTCTTGTTCACAGGCTCAGTAGATGAAGGCATCACAGAAGGATTGCCTACGCTTCAGGGCACTTCTAGCACCAACGCTCACGTAGATGATGATGATCGGTTAGTACCAACACAGTAGGAGGTTTTCTTGTAAGGGTTCCGCATGTAATTCTGAATCCAAGCATTTAACCTAGGATTACATTAAAATTTACTGAAACCTGACTTTTGTATATTTTGTAATCATGGGGTAGCCACATACATTAGACAAGGTTTTTCAGGTGTTTCCTAAACTTCCCAGCTCCACTGCTTTAAATAGTATCTGTTTCAGGTGTTAGCAAACCTGTGGCCCACAGGCCGATTCTCCCACCACCTTTATTTGTAAACCAAATTTTATTGGGACACAACCATGCTGTCTGTGTCTGTGGATGGCAGAATTGAGTGGTTGAAGTAGAGATCATGTAGTATACAAAGCCAAAAATAATTGCACATGTCCTGCTACCAAAACAGTTCACCAAACCCTTTTCCTTACACTCATGATTCCCAGGTCATTGTCTTCACATTTGACCCTTCCTGCTGATATCCTCACATAAATGTAGCAGGGCCATTTCAGACTTAAGACCAAAACAGTGCTCCAGCCTCCTCCCTCAGACCTGCCCTTCTAGTCTTGTCTCAGTAAATTGTGTCATCATCAAGCCCAGATTTCTTCAGCAGCATCTCTGTGAATTATACTTGATACTTTCCCTCACACCCACCCCTGTATTTAATTCACAAGTCCTTTCCGCTCTGCATCCAAAACACGTTCCTTGTCAATCCACTTTTCCTCCAGCTCTGCTGCAACCACCCCAACCCAGGTCACCACCACCTTTTCCCTTGACTACTGCAGTAACATTCAGCTGGCCCCTGGTTTCATGATCCTTTATACTCCAGTCCTTCTTGTAGCAGCCAGAATTTTGTTTTTTACATTAAGTCAGATTGTGCTGCTATTCTAAGTAGCAAACTCTTTAAATTCTCCAATAGTTCACTTCAGTCACTTAGTCATGTCTGACTCTTGCGACCCCTTGGACTGCAGCATGCCAGGCCTTCCTGTCCATCACCAACTCCTGGAGTTTACTCAGACTCATGTCCATTGAGTCATTGATGCCATCCAACCATCTCATCCTCTGTCATCCCCTTCTCTCACCTTTAATCTTTCCCACCATCAGGGTCTTTTCAAACGAGTCAGTTCTTCGCATCAAGTGGCCAAAGTAATGGAGTTTCAGCTTCAGCATCAGTCCTTCCAGTGAATATTCAGGACTGATCTCCTTTAGGATGGAGTGGTTTGATCTCCTTGCTGTCCAAGGGACTCTCAAGAGTCTTCTCCAACACCACAGTTCAAAAGCATCAATTCTCGGCACTCAGCCTTCTTTACAGTCCAACTTTCACGTCCATACGTGACTACTGGAAAAACCATAGCCTTGACTAGATGGACCTTTGTTGGCAAAGTAATGTCTGTGCTTTTTAATATGCTGTCTAGGTTGGTCATAACTTTTCTTCCAGGGAGTAAGCATCTTTTAATTTTGTGGCTGCAATCACCATCTGCAGTGATTTTGGAGCCCCCCAAAATAATGTCTGTCACTGTTCTCACTGTTTCCCCATCTGTTTGCCATGAAATGATGGGACTGCATGCCATGATCTTAGTTTTCTGAAAGTTAAGTTTCAAGCCAACTTTTTCACTCTCTTTCACTTTCATCAAGAGGCTTTTTGGTTTCTCTTCACTTTCTGCCATAAGGGTTGTGTCATCTGCATATCTGAGGGTATTGATATTTCTCCTGGCAATCTTGATTCCAACTTCTTCTTTCAACCAGTCCAGCCTTTCTCATGATGTACTCTGCATATTAGTTAAATAAGCAGGGTGACAATATACAGCTTTGATGTACTCCTTTTCCTATTAGGAACCATTCTCTTATTCCATGTCTGGTTCTAACTTTTGCTTCTTGACCTGCATAGAGATTTCTCAAGAGGCAGGTCAGGTGGTCTGGTATTCCCATCTGTTGAAGAATGTTTCACAGTTTGTTGTGATCCACACAGTCAAAGGCTTTGGCATAGTCAGTAAAGAAGAAGTAGATGTTTTTCTGGAACTCTCTTACTGTTTTGATGATCCAACCGATGTTGGCAATTTCTCTGGTTCCTCTGCCTTTTCTAAATCCAGCTTGAATATCTGGAAGTTCGTGGTTCACAAACTGTTGAAGCCTGGCTTGGAGAATTTTGCACATTACCTTACTAGCATGTGAGATGAGTGCAATTGTACAGTAGTTTGAGCGTTCTTTGGCATTGCCTTTCTTTGGGATTGAAATGAGTAGATTCTTAAATCTAAACTCCTTGCCATGCCTTGAAAGCCATACACAATGTGATTCTAGCCTGACGCCCTTCAGACCACACTCCTCACAGACCACGTTCCAGCCATGCTGACCTTCAGTTCCTGGAGTAGTCCATGTTTGTTCTGGTTTGCAGGCCTGCCATTTTAAGGCCTTTCTTCTGCCGGAAATGCTTTCTTCCCTAATTTTCACTTTGCTCCCTCTTTCTTCATTCTTCAGATCACTGTCAGTTCTGAAGGTTTTTCTTGACCTCCAGTCTAAAGTAAAAGCACCAATCACTGTTGGGTCACTCAACTTTAATTCTCTGTTCTGATCATTTTTTTGTATGCTTATTGTGTGTCTCTGACCACTGAATATAAAACTTCACTGAAGTAACTCCTCATCATTAGAGTCCAGGACAGACTTTAAGAAGTGTGTTATTGAAAACTCTAAGGATTGAAAGAATTCAAACATGATTTACTGTATTTGAGAAGATAACCTGGTAGAGCAGGTTGTGAACCAGAGTTCTTTGAGTAAATTATAGAAGGTGTAAGCAAATGAAATATGCCTAGCTTCCTTAATTTCAAACATGAATGGGGTTGTCTGTTCTGTACTAGATACTCTGCCGAGTGGTGGGGATATTGAAATGAAAGGTAACCCATGTCCTCAAAGAGGTCACACTGACATTCAAGCTGGGAGAGAGGTTAAAAACTGACAAGTAAGCAGGTAATCGGGTAATCATGAGTGATCTGCAAAGGAGTCTGTTGCTCTGCATAGGAGAGTACCTACCTAATTCACTGATGAATCGAAGAAGGCTTTCAGGAGGAGGAAGTTAACTTCTCGGCTACATCTCATAAAACAACTGGTGTGTTGTCTAAGCAAAAAGGGTAGGCAGGTAGAGGAAGTTAAATATATGAAAGCAGAGCACTGAGAGAGAAGTGTTGAGAAACTGCTTGGTAGGGGTATGTTTGGGGAGTATGACAAGAAATGAGACTGGAAAAGTATACAGACCCAGATCATGAGGAGTCTTGTATGCCTTCATTCTGAAGATAGCAGTGAACCATCACAGGACTGTTATCAAGAGACTGATTTAATCAGATCACTTTGAAAGGGGTGTGGGGCAAAATAGAGATAGCCATAAATTGACCAGAGCCTGAATTAAAGCAGTAGTAGGAAGGAAAGGATTATTAGATTAAGGATACCTATAGTAAAATTGTTATATGTCTTTGCTTAACTTAGGATGCTGGACATTTCTGGACAGTAACACTTTTTTTATTATAAATGAATCTTGTAATCTAACTTTTAAATTTGTTTATTTCCTTTTGTTCATTTAAACTTGTGCAGAACAGTTTATTGAACTTAAAAATCAGAGCCTGGTTGCCTTCTTTGGTCTGTTTTTTAGATTGGAAAATGTTCAGTATCCCTACCAACTCTACATTGCTCCTTCCACCAGCAGCACAGAACGGCCAAGTCCCAATGGTCCAGATAGACCTTTTCAGTGTCCAACGTGTGGGGTGCGATTCACCCGTATTCAGAACCTGAAGCAGCACATGCTGATCCACTCAGGTAATGCCATCGTTCCTCTTGTGGCATAAATGAACCCTCTAGAACATTTTATTTTGGAATTCCAGTTAAAAATAGTAAACAGATGCTTTTGAGTTAGGAAAAAGTATATCTCTGGGGAGTCTAGTGAGAACAGATAAATTCAGGTCTATTGCTGATTTGTTGCATTGTCAGAAAGATATTTGCTTAATACATTGGCCACAGGCATAAATAAGTCTTCTGATTGGAAATGGGGACAAGTGTGATGTGCACATGATATACATGAAAAAGAGACCATTTGTGTGTGTGTATGTGAGGGAGGAAAGCACAAGTGCACTTGGTAAAGCAAATGGGGTTAAAAGGGTACATATTGGTATTCTCTGTGCTATTCTTCTAATTATTCTTAAGTTTGTAATTCCAAATAAAAAGTGTTTTTAAAATTAAATACAGTAATTTTATTTTAACTGTGCAATTCTAAATTTCTCTGTGCCCTATTCAGCCAGCCTTGCAGTATTATTTTAACGTAAAAGATTTTGGATAAATGATGTGTAGAACATACTTGAAACTTAAGTTCAGTGTTCACATAAAGGCAATAAACTAAGTCTTATAGGTAGAACACTGGCCTCTGATAAGGAAGAAATCTTTGCTACTATTCTCAGCTGTTTAACTGTCTCACTTTCCTCTTCTTCAGATAGGTCTAACAATCCTGTGCTAACACTAATTCCCTTTGACTTTGTTGAATCAACAGATAATGTTTTGAAGGTTTTTGAAATTTTTTTGCTAAAACTGATAATGAATTGGAAGAGACCATAAATGCACTTTACATTTCATATATTAATTTCTACATATTTAGTCACTATTACATTAAGTACCCCAAAACTTAACCAAAGGTAGTTCTGTTACAATCACTAATTATGTTCAGAATTGTTAGAATTTTTCTTCTTTCTTCTCATTTTTCTCTGAGATAGGAAATTAAGATTAGGTAATTGATCAGTTTACACATTTTCTTGATATAAACCTTACTACTTTAATGAAATGAAATAATAGGTGGAAAATTGGGTACAATCCTGTGCTAACACTAATTCCCTTTGACTTTGTTGAATCAACAGATAATGTTTTGAAGGTTTTTGAAATTTTTTTGCTAAAACTGATAATGAATTGGAAGAGACCATAAATGCACTTTACATTTCATATATTAATTTCTACATATTTAGTCACTATTACATTAAGTACCCCAAAACTTAACCAAAGGTAGTTCTGTTACAATCACTAATTATGTTCAGAATTGTTAGAATTTTTCTTCTTTCTTCTCATTTTTCTCTGAGATAGGAAATTAAGATTAGGTAATTGATCAGTTTACACATTTTCTTGATATAAACCTTACTACTTTAATGAAATGAAATAATAGGTGGAAAATTGGGGTCTGCTTAAATAAATACCTTGTTATATCGTATTTTGAAGTCTAAGAAGATTTGGAAGAATTAAAAAATCAAATGGAGTATATATCAATTTGATTACCCTCACCCCCACCCCATGGTGCCTTTCTTGCTTGCTTGCTTTTTTCAAGCACTAGTGACTTTTCAGATGTTTTGTACTTTTTGTAAGATACTGAATTTGGGACTCATTTCTGCTGATGATTTTTATCTTTTCAGATTATCTATTGCTACAAAATTACAGTTCAGAAATTTTTGAAGTTTATGACATTTCCATCTATTTTGTTTTTAGATAATATTTCATATCGCTTTATTTTATAGGAATTAAACCATTTCAGTGTGACCGCTGTGGGAAAAAGTTCACCAGGGCTTACTCGCTAAAGATGCATCGCCTAAAGCATGAAGGTAAACGCTGTTTCCGGTGCCAGATATGTAGTGCCACTTTCACTTCCTTCGGGGAATATAAACACCACATGAGGGTTTCCCGGCACATTATCCGCAAGCCTCGGATTTACGAGTGCAAAACATGTGGCGCCATGTTCACCAACTCTGGAAATTTAATCGTGCACCTGAGGAGTCTGAACCATGAAGCGTCAGAGCTAGCAAACTACTTCCAGAGCAGGTGAGGTGCACAACGAAAACTGAACCAGGGAAACTGCTTTCTAAACTCTCTCTTCCTGTTGTTAGGGCAGCCTGCTGTGTTTTGTTTTGTTTTTTTAATCAGGTTGCCAGCTAATCAATCACATTCCTTAAAAATTCCCACTCTCCAATAACACTCTGATCTCCTGATAAAATTTTGCTAATTCTACTAAGTATAAACAATTTTAAATACTTTTATAGTTGGCATTAGAAATCTTTTTCTACAGAGACAGACCACTTGTTTTGGGTTTTGGGGGGTTTTTATTGGGGTGTTTTGTTGTTGTTGTTGTTGTTTTTAATATAAGGTTAAAGTCATTCTGTGGTAGATTTTAAATAGACCTCACTGGAAAATTTACCATGTCAGATGATACTTGGTGACAGTGGATTACTTCCCATTCTTTGGATGTTGGTTAAATTCTTGACAACTGCTCTCTTTTTTTTTTCCTCTCTAAATAATGAGAGAAACTTCAGCAGCAAGTATAATCGATAGTTTACATCAAATGAAGTTTTCCTCTTTTTCTTTCAGTTTAGAACTCCATACACTGAATATTAAAAATTTATGATAGAGTTAACCTTTCTGATTTATCGGGTAGCTGAGGATCGGGTTCTAGTTCTGGCTCTGCCGCTCCCTGCTGGTATGATTGAACACATCACTTCACAGATGAAGAAGCTTGAACTTAGAGAAGGATAATGTGTAAGCTTTAAAGATGATTGCTAAGGTCTCCTCTAATATAAAATTCTGTTGTCTATATTTAATACTTTATCAGAATTGTACATCTATAGGAATCCTTAGTTTCTTATAAAATGAAATCAAATTTTACACCACCTTTATTTTTTTAATCTCATTTTTCTATAAATTTTTTTCCTGCATTGATTTTGTTTTTTCTTTAAGCCAGACATTTTGTCTAGTGTAATCATTCCTGACTCTGAGTGTCTGGTTATTATATCACTAAACTTATATTATACATGACATATCAAAGTTTGTTCAGGACTAAAATCGTGTCCCAGTTAACTGCACTGCCCGTTTTCTGTATCTTCCCTGTGCTGAGCCCTCTGTCCTCCAGTCTTTAACATCAGAAGACTTTTATAATCGAGGACATCCTAAATTGCTTTGCAAATGAACAGACTTTAATTTTTTTTATTAGTAGTGGACAAATTATAAAATAACCTAAAGTATATAAGAATCTAAGTAGTATTTTACATTTTTCTATATAGTAGATTGTATATAAGGTCATTTATGCATGAGGATTAGTTTCTTAACTATATCCAAGTAGTAATAAAAAGCTAGGTTTATATACCTTATAATTAGTGTATAATCCAAGAAAGGTTACACATAATTTATTCAAATGGTCTTTGTTCAAATGAGCATGCTATTTGCATTTGTTTTGTGCACAGAAACTCTTCTACATAGAAGGAGAAAGGCTGTTTAGGTGTCCACAGTGACACTAAATGTGATCTCTCCCTCGTGATGGTAGGGAGAGTTGATATACTTGGGTTCTAATGGATGGTTTGGGCTCATATTTAGGGAAATTCAGAAGCTGAAAATTCCTGAGTTATAATCTTCATTCAAGAGTTAGAGAATGCAAATTCCCAATCTTGTTGTACAAATCAGGTCTTTTTATTATGTCTTATTTATTCTTGGCTTGAAAATTAACTCCCTGTCTCATCCTTTGCCTCTTACCTAGTGATTTCCTAGTACCGGACTACTTAAACCAGGAGCAAGAAGAGACCCTTGTTCAATATGATCTTGGAGAACACAGTTTTGAAAGCAACTCCTCTGTGCAAATGCCTGTAATTTCACAGGTCTCCTCGACCCAGAATTGTGAAAGCACTTTTCCCTTGGGGTCTCTTGGGCTGACAGAAAAGGAGGAAGAAATGCCAGAGCAGCCGAAGACCAGTGCTTGTACCGAGGCAACCAGAGAGGACCCCCCAAAATCAGAGCTGTCCTCTGTACCTATTGAGTAATTTCATAGTTTGGCTTCATTTTTAATTTTTGGGAAGTGCCTGTGCTTGGTCTTGTACATTTGAATTTAATTTTTTAAGCAAAAAAAAAGGGTTTGGAAAAATTTCCCTTTTTACTTTGTAAGTCCTGCAACTGATGTTTTATTTTTCGTGACTGAGAGATTGCTTCTGTAAGTGCACAATAACATGGTGTTGAAATACAGTAGAAATCCTGAAACTTAAGGAGAGGAAGCAGGTGACATCACACTTACATCAGTTTCCTCTTCTGTCATCAGGAGTAGGCTAACAACATATCATTAGGTTGAGAAGAAATCAGATAATTACTGACCTTCCTGAAATGAAAGGGTACACCAGAAACACACTACTAAACAAATTTGGCAAATAGCCTGAATAGATGTTACTCCTGTACACAGGACATTGTACAATCTTCTGTAAAGCCTGTTGTTTCTGGAAATATTTATGGTGAGCTTTCTTAAAAATTATTAGATGTGTACTTCTGAAATTCCACGTATTCTTTTTTTTTTCTTTAAGCTTTGTCATTATAGTTTTTTATGCTGAAAATTTTGTATTGGGATAGGTATTCCCTGTACCTTTATAATAGTACTCTCCAAATTATTTTTCTTCTATGAAAGACGGCCACGGTTGAGAAGAGTCAAGCTCTGCATGAAAAGACCAGGAATGGGGAATATAGTGTGTGAATCTCAGCTTCATAGGAACTCTTTATACTGTTTTTCTGGTTAAAATCATTGTTTACCTGGTCTTTGAATGTTAATGCCTGGCTAATGAGGTCATTGCCTAAATCAGTTTTTGTCTTACCCTGTCAACAGTACTTTCTTTTGCCTATACTTGGCATGATCCCATAAAAAGGAAATATACTGGAGATGTTCTATATTTTATATATAGGTTTGTGTATTATTGAGGATGTTTTCATTCTGCTGTTTGGACAAAATAAAGAATTCTCTGTTAAGGCTATGTTCTTAACCCAACTAAGATTGTTTACAAAATACCATGTGACAGTGATATATTGTCCTTATTCCAAAATATTTTTAGACATTGCCAAATGTCATATTGAAAGCAGTATAGTTTTTACAGAATGTAAGCAATAATGTAGAAGAGAAGAGGCTATAAAATGATGATCTGTGACTCAGATCTATTTGGGGGAAAAAGTTATTAAGACTAAAGAAAAACTAAAAACCTTAAGGTAATGAATATTACCTCTTGCTGCTAAAAGAAAATGAAACTTCCTGGTTTATAGTTGAAATACATATGATACTCTAGACTGGAGTATATATTTTACCTGGTGCCATTAAAGCATCGCTTACCTTGATCCTAAAAATCATGAGTCCATGAACAATGATCTTTTGAGTAACTTTTTTTTTCTATGTATATACCCAGAATTTAATCATTATGAAAACACCTGATTAGATTAGAAAAAAGAAAATACAGTTTCTTATTCAGAACACAAGATCTCAGTTTTGTCTGGGTGCTAGACCTCAATAAAAAATTTTTAAGTTATAGTGATTTGTTTCATTTTTTGATTGGCTCATTCTGTAACTTATCTCTTATAAATGTAAAGGAAGGGAAAGTGAACTCCTTGAAGTTTTTTTAGGCTAATGTTCTTTTTTTCATATTCTGCTGTTTTTAACTTGTTTCCAACTCCTTTTCTCACTCAAGAATCTATTGTTTCCTTTTTGCTCCCCAAATAGCTACATTACCTTAAGGAAAATGAACATGTACAGATTCTGATCACCTTCCATCATTTATGCTTTATCAGTAGGTTGAATTACTTCTCTTCAGCAAGACTGTATGATACTAATAGCGGTACTGCTGTTTCTCAACTGGAAAGGTCAGGAATTTTTATTTTTAATATTATATAGATTCTCTGGAAACTATTATGCCTACCAATAGATAAATCTCAAAGTTAATTTTAAAATCTTATATGGACAAGACAAGAGTAAGTGAAATTATCACCAGGAGTCATTGTTGCCCTCAGTTCTAAGAGTTATTTTATTTTTAGAATAAGGAAGGAAGAAAAGACAGAAAGAAAACAGACTTGATGAGAAGATAACGGTAGGACTTGGAGACTGGGTGATGGAAAGTGATCAAGCACCCCCTTGTCCTGAGAATTCTGGACTAAGAGTCCTGCACAGATTTGCCCGCTCTGAGGTGTTTTGTGTTCTCAGAATGTAGGGTTACCATCACTGGCTGTTTTTTCCCAAGTGAAAACTTTTGACTTTCATTGGTAATTACAAATTATACAGATTTCCAAGTTCTATGAGACATTTGAACCTACTGTGAAAATGCTTATTGCTGGTTGTCTGTTCCCCACATCTTATCAATACAGGTAACTAATATTTAAGTGATATAAACAAAGGCCTTTTTTCTCTATTTCAGTGAGGCGCTACGTTTTTCTTGATACATAGTTTAAGGTTACTTAGCTTATGGACCTGTTTTAAGAAACTAAGCTGCAAGAAAATAATTGTATATAGTGTTACTTAGATTTATTTAAAATTCATCTAAGAGAAGGATGCCTGGATGTATAATTTTTACCAGAATATATGGAGAAAAAAATACAAGGAGATGAAAACCTGTTATATTATCTCATCATCAGAAATTACCAGTATAACTGAATGTCTAAATTCCAATTTAGAATACCATAGCTATCTTGCTTAAATTAGGCCCCAGAAGGTAACTTTGTGATATTTAAAGGGCTTAAATTTTAGGATCCAAGATAAATTGCCTTTTTTAAGCAAGGATTTTATATAATAAAAACATTTATTTTCATTTTAAAGCTACCAAATAGGTATGCTATACATACTTCACAGATGAGCAGAGATGTGTGCTCTGATACTGGGTGTTTGAGCACCTACAGGCATCCTTTCCACTTTATAAGGCTGTGTTCTAATAGTGAAAGCACTTGGCATGTTAGTGATTGCACTAATTCACAAACAAAAATTTAGTGCTCATTGTTTTTTTAAGTTTTCAAGAAAGGAATGCAGATGGAGGTTATCACCCACAAATATATTTAAATGAGTGTTTCTTACTTTGAAAGTAATCCTTAAGTAATTAGCTATCTAGTTACATTACCAGTTTTTAACGTTCTCAATTTCAGTGAGATAAAGTGTACTAAAATGTTTAAATAGCCTCATTTGTTCTTACATTCTGGCTTACGGAACTTTACATTTTGGTTCCTTGTTATGACACATGCCCTTAGGTTTTAAAAACAAACAACAAACAATATGTTACCAGGTGGAAAGAACTATCCAGCACATCTAATATACTTACTGTTGGTAACTGTTACCTTCTGACTACTGAGCCAGTCTCTCCTGATGTATAAATGGTTCCCTGGGAACCTTTGGAAGCCGTATTAACTCTTTCAGTTTTATTATACCTCTTAACTAATTTTTATTCTCATACTTAATCTAAATAGAGGCCATTTATCTAGTTCAGTGGCTTTTATTTTGAAGATTCTCAGATCACAGTTTGCTTTCTTTCAACTTTGTAGCTCCTGAGAAATACATGACCTTATAATGTAATGGCAGTGTATGCTAGAATAACCACGTGGAGAAAATTACTACTTGATGAATGAACAATCCTAAAATTATAACTGAAAGGACTTTGAGATTTAAAGAATTGATGAACAGAACTAGCAACTTTTGTATGGCGTTTACGCTGTTTTCACTCATCTAGAAAATGTGAAGTCATAGCTTTGGAGATAAACATCCTAGTGAGGGAGAGTAGTTTTCTAGTTATTAGTATTAATTGGGAGGGAAAAAACAAGAAAAATTCACATTAGGAAGTGACCCAAAGTTGCTGAAGGATAATAAATGCTGTTTTCAGTGTAAGTTATTGACAGAAGATGATTTAATTTATATTTAGATTTTGAGAGTTAATGAGAAAAGCATATATACAAACTTGATTTTCTGAATCAGAACAGAATGGTGGATGGGTGCTCAATTAGAGTAACCATGTCTACGAGGGATATTAAAGCTAAGCGTACTCCTACAGACATTAGGCACAGATCATCCAAATTTAAGTTGTTCTTTATTTTGCTTATACCCATTTTTATCTTTCAGTGTCATTTTTGCCTGACAAAATGTTATAACATAGGGTATTTTTATTTGGAAAGTCCTCAGCAAGACTAATTGCCAAAGCAATAATGGTTCCCATTAACAATGAAGTGGAATTAATATCCAGGTTCAACTAAGGAGCAGACATCCTATGGCTATTTCATTTTTAGATTATAAACATGTTGAGATTTATTAATGGGGGATTAAGCCTATGTCAGATTATGGGATGACTCTTCATGACATTATAGTTGTACTTTTCTTTAACTTCATACTCAACTAATACACTTAGATATTTATACTACATCATAGTGATTATATTTTTATGATAAAAAACAAAAGTTCCATATCTTTACAAATAGTCTCTGCAGAGATGTCAGGCGATGGTGGTGGTGGCATCTCAATTTGACAGTATCTGAAAAATGAGACTGCCTTAAAGTGTACGTGCTACAGGGCTCACTCTGCATATGGTCCAGGCCAGTTCCAACTAACATCAAGGTTTTTATGTACATAATAGTTTACAAAGAATTTAAAGGTTTGGACTATTGATTGAAAACAAAAACTTAAAAAAAAATTTTTTTTAACTTAAAATTTTTAAATTTCAGTTTGAAGTGCCTGGTTTATAAAAATCAGATTCTTTGATTATTGCCTTTCTCTTTTAAACTGATTTTTTGCTGATTAAACTAAAGCCCTAGGCTCAATTGTGATGATTTATGGATAAAATTGCTGCTTGATGGTGTGAGGGCCTAAGTGTCAAGATTTTATTAAATTGTCCTTGTTTTTCTAAATACCAGTCTAACCATATCCAAATTTCATCATTCAGGTAAGCAGGTTAAAAAATTATCCTGTGAATGAATGTTCAGATTACCAAAGTACATGGTCTGCTGAGGAAAGGTCAGTCTTCCCTAAATTAATTGTATTAGTGGAGGTTGTGTTCACTTAAGGATTGACAGCCTTTTGTGCCGTTCCTAAAAACACCTGTTTTTTCTAGAAAGACTTTTTTTTTTGTATTTTCTGTAAGAGCGTTCTCTTATTTCAACCATCAGTTTAATTTTCAAGTTGACAGATGCCATGTACAGTCTCTCATACTGAGAGGGGCCCTTTGAGCTATTGAAAGTCACACTGCTGGTCATCTCTTAGGTGCCTGAAATGAGTGCCATCAGCTGAGTCAGGAGAAAGAGGAGTCATTTTCTTTCTTGTACAAAGTAATGGCTTCTCGTGTTTGTATTTCAAGATATTTTTTAAAAAGACCACAGCCCCTACTAGAGTACAATTTGATCTCAGTTCACGTCCCAATAATACGTTTGATGTTTCTCTTGTTGCTGGTGCCTCCTGTTGCATCAGATAGAGATTGCCTGCTCTTTGTAGGGCACCCTTGTGGCACCTTATGTCCAGTTGGAAGATGGCATATGGCTTCATTTTGTGCCTCTGCTATCTTCTCAAAAGCCATTTTATAAAAATCCTAGGTAGCCTATTTTAATATTTAAATATATATATATTTGTGAGAGATACTTTTAGAACAGACTTTTTTTTACTTTAAAATTCCTGTATTCCCATTTTTAAGAGTAAATTTAAACTTTCCAGGATTTGAACTTTTTCCACAGCAGCATAATGAAAAAGTCAGTTTGAGATAATAGAATGTAATTCAGTGATAAAAGAGATTGATGTCTGGTTATAGGAAGCAGAAGGGAAGGGAAAAACGTTTTGATGTAACAAACGGATTTTTAATAAAAATGTTTTTGTTTTCTGTAATTTTGAATTTGCTGCTACAGTAGCTCAATATTTTACAGAGCTAACGTACAGATCTGGCTCCATTCAGAAACTGGAGTACTTTCTAGTACAATCAACCTAGGAGGAAGGTGTGTACCACAGTCTTCCAGAAAGGTGACTGGTGGCCCTGTTTAGCTGATGCATGCTTTAAAATGCGCCTGTAGCCCAACATCAAGGAAGTGTGGGAGAAACGTTTATCTTGCTAAGTTAGTAGCATTACGATTCTTTTGGGGCCCTGGCATTTTGTGAAACCCTTGAGGGAGGGAAGGTGATGCTGGAGAAGAAATGTGAATTAAATTATGTAGAAGGATGTTTTCATGCTTCTGTCCTCTCCTAGAACCAGAACAGCTTTTGTATCTGTGCCAGGCTCTAGTTCACCAGCTATGTATCCAGTCATCATCTCATTCACATTTGGCTTCACTTGGTGACAGTGGCCATAGCTAAGTTATTTGGCATGTTTGACTTTCAACAATAACAAAAATGGTTTTGGATTTTATTTCTTAAAAATGTATACAGTGTCGGAACTTTACATTTTATATACTAGTATCTGGCTATTAGTATTTTACAGGAACCATGGTTCTTGGTGACTACATATATATATATATTTTTGGACCTTTTTTGTATACTAAGTGCCGTTTTCAATGTTACAATCATTTTTAGAGTTATTGTAATCAATGTGAATATCATGTTTTTTCAAATCTGTTCTGAGCCTATAGTGTTTGCTTTGTGAATATATATGTGTATTGTATATATTCTGTATAGTTACATTGTACTGAAATATTAGCTTGTTTGATATAAGGAAAGTATGTATTGAGTACTTTTTGCTAGTTTGGTTGTTTAATCTTTTTTAAAAAGGTTTAATCTTTTTAAAAAGCAAAAACTTTAAACCGGCCTTTATTACATGGTCACAAATAAAGTTGCAGTTAGAAGGGATGGGCAGGGAAAAAATAGTTTTGAGTGTCTTTGAATAGAAACAAGTCTAAGTTTTTAAGTTTTGTTTGGTTCCCTTCCCCCCTTCATTAAAATATCTTATTAATGCTTTATGGAGTAAAACTTCCTGCTGTTGTCATTTACTGTTGGCTGAAAGGAAGAATTGCTGCTGCTGCTGCTGATTGAGGTCAAGTGGATAAGAAAAGTCATCAGAGTAATGCGTTTCTTAAGTAAGCATCCGTTGAGTGTGTACAGACCAGAGAGTGCTCTGTGAGACAGCACACATCAGCTTCCTGGGCAGCTAAGAAAAGAGTTCATGAACACCATCCCTGAAATCAAAAGGAATATAAAGGAGGCTAATAAAGTCATCAAATCCCAGAGCGACTGAGCCAGGTATCTTGTCAGAGTTGCTTTCCTGAGTGCTGGGCTGCATTTTTCTGAGCCTGTGCTTTACTGTTTAGAGACCTGTTGGTGGTACTTCCATAATATCTTACAACCAAGGAGTAGAGAGAGTACTTTCTGGGGAAAGCTGCTCGTCGCGTAGGTGAGGAGCCTGTGCAAACCCTAAAGGAAGGCCTTCCTAACTGTAGGCTCCTCTTGCTATGGACTTTGACAGTGAGTGGTCTGCAGTGAGAGTAACAGGCAGGGGATATGTTTACTGACCCCAAGTACCAGGATCACTTCAGTTCTGGGAGGAAATGGGCAAATTTTTAAGAAGCATTTTCTGTCATTCAGCGAGTGTGTTGAGTATTTTTAACAACAGTTTACCAGACTACTCAAGGTCAGCAAACTGCTGGGGTCTTCAGTAGCCCCGGCCAAGGGTGAGCTCTACAAACGCAGAAGGCAGCATCCATAGAATCATGCCCTATAGTTTATTAGAGACCAGAAAGATTGCTTCTGGAGAATGATACTTACTGTGATAACCAAAGGTGTGTGGATTCTTGGCACATGGCACAGGGATTGATAACTGCTTTTCTGAACAGAATGTTCTAAGTACTAACCCTGAGAGATCTGCAGACATACTGAGTTTCCGTGGGCTATACTTGCCCATAAACATCAAGTCCCAAAGTGTAACATCATTCCCTTTCCACGTGGGTAAGCTTTTATACAGATGGGAAAACTAGGATGGAACAGTCAATCCAGAAAGAGCTTCTTCATCAGCAAAATGATGAGAACTAGGGTTTAAACAGCCGTGGAGGGGAAGGGAAGGCCGTTTTATTAAACTCTTGGTTCATTTACTTAAATTCTTATACCAAAAACACTGGATTTCTGTACTCAGCCATTTTGTAGATAAGTCATTGCAGAGGCTGTAGGCAGAATTGTCTTTAGAATCCTGTCGGGCTTCCATGCAGCCCCACACCCTTCTGTCTGTCCTTCCCTGTGTTTGTTTGTTTTCCACACCTAACATTTCTGACTCCCTTTGGCTGAAGTCTAAATGACTGAATAAGTGAATGAGTGAATCTCACCGACCAAAGAACCTGAGCATCCACACATACCCACAGCCTCTGGTAAGCCTGGCCATCTAGAGATCCTTGGGAAGGCTGCTTTAAAACAGAAGAAAAGGTAACACCAAATAGAGCTCCACTCGTCCACTCTAATTGAGGGGCCGGGGCACATGTGCTCTCCGGGGTTCAGGCGTCACTTGGGCATATGGCAGGACCTGTGTGCATGAAATAATTCTTGATTGCAAACAAGTCTACCTGCAAGATGATCAAAGGTTCCTTTTCAGTATGTGTTACAGTTTATAAAAGGCTAGCACTGTGAGTGACTTGGTCTTCAAAGCCCCAATGACATAATAACAAACGTGACCTGCACAGATAGTCGGCACCCTTCCTACCCATTGTGAAAAGGTATAAGGTCCACCCTGAAACCTCTAGGCACCCACAGGGCTGAGCCCGAAAGCTGTTGAGCTGACAGAGCTCTGTGCTCTGCCAGGCCCAATGATGGGCAGAGACGCCAAGAACTTGACCCAGCCAGTGCCAGCATCAGTTCTTTGGGGCAGTAGCATTTGGGGAGAATCCTTTGGGCAGTGCTGGCAGAAAACCTGAGTTCAGTTACACAAGTGGGTGATTCTGTCTTTCGTGCCAGGGCCTAGTTCTGAAGGAGAATCAGGTTAACTTACTCTTGTGATGTATAAGAATTGCACATGACCTTGTCCTGTGTAAACTTTTGTAATACGGGTACTTTTACCTAGCTAAAAACCACCTCTGGACTATCCTTCCCACCCCTGCTGGTAATACCATATTGTTTTCTCCATCCCTACTTCTGGTACTTAATTGGAGCCTTTGTTATTGCTGGCCTAGCAACAAAAACAGCCCTGTCTCCTGCCAGGCCCACTCTGGTCCATCCTTCCCATTTCTGCTGGAGTCATCTTTTAGTTGGGCCACTGTCCTACTTAAAAACTGCCTTCCTTTCTCTTGGGAAATGTCCCAGCGTGCTGAACTTGGCTAGCTGTAGTTGGACTTCACAGCACAGATCAGGCTTCACCTCCTCTCAGAACCCACTCCTCAGCCCCCACTCGCATCTTCCTCTACTTTGGGGATGCAATCCCTCCTGTTTATTCCCCTAGCATATTTTGTTTAGCTCCCAACAAGCCACATCTCAATCACATCATCTTGTAATCTACGTCATGGGGTGGTTGTGAGAATTAAAATGAATTATATGTAAAATGCTTACAACTGTGCCTAGTGTGTATATCAGTCAGTTCAGTCACTCAGTCGTGTCCACCTCTCTGTGACCCCATGAACCACAGCACACAGGCCTCCCTGTCCATCTTGAACTCCCAGAGTTCACCCAAACTCATGTCCATTAAGTCGGTGACACCATCCAACAATCTCATCCTCGGTCGGCCCCTTCTGCCCTCAGTCTTTCCCAGCATCAGGATCTTTACAAATGAGTCAGCTCTTCGCATCAGGTGGCCAAAGTATTGGAGTTTCAGCTTCAACAGTCCTAAAGAACACCCAGGACACACTGTATATATAGTAGCCACTGGGGGTATATACACCCAGTGTGCATATAGTAGCCACTTAATAAGTCCTGTCTATTACTCGTGTGTCTCCCTCAGCTGACTTAATTCTTGACATCGAGGACTGTGTCTTCTATTTGTATATCCCCTGCATTGCCAACTCAAAAAATGTCGAATGAATAATTGAATGTCCCAGGAAATGCTCACAGGGAACTTTATGCTCACCAGGGAGCTTTAGGACAGAACACCAAGAATCATGTCACCTGGTAGCGTGCCTCCATTACCACTTCACCGTATACATCAGAAGCCTGCTCACCCCTAAGTGAAGGTCTGAAATGTGAGGCTGTATGCAGTCGTGGACAACTGCAGCCCCATGGACTGTAGCCCACCAAGCTCCTTGGTCTGTGGGATTTCCCAGGCAACGAGTATAACTTCAGATCTAATCCTCAGAACAACTGCCATCAGCCTGACCAAAATGTCCTCAGGTCATCTGAAACGCTGGTCCTGCCATTTCTGTCCCCCATCGGGTTCACTCATCCATCAAGTCCACAGCTGCACTGGCTTGGGACTTGCCTGTCAGGTTCACAAAGCGTCCAATGCTTGTATTACAGTGGTAATTGAGGATTCAAAAGCAGTCCATTAGATTCAGTGCCGTTAGGACAGGGCCCTTACCCATCTCTTGTACTAAGGTGTCCTCGGGGCCAGGGTTGATTGAAGCCTCAGACCTTAGGAGTGAACAGTTTCTGAATTGAATTATAGAAATAAAACTAACAGAGATATAACTGCCCTCAGAGAACCACCAGAGCATGTGCAGATTGTCCTAAAGAACACCCGGACACACTGTATATATAGTAGCCACTGGGGGTATATACACCCAGTGTGCATATAGTAGCCACTTAATAAGTCCTGTCTATTACTCGTGTGTCTCCCTCAGCTGACTTAATTCTTGACATCGAGGACTGTGTCTTCTATTTGTATATCCCCTGCATTGCCAACTCAAAAAATGTCGAATGAATAATTGAATGTCCCAGGAAATGCTCACAGGGAACTTTATGCTCACCAGGGAGCTTTAGGACAGAACACCAAGAATCATGTCACCTGGTAGCGTGCCTCCATTACCACTTCACCGTATACATCAGAAGCCTGCTCACCCCTAAGTGAAGGTCTGAAATGTGAGGCTGTATGCAGTCGTGGACAACTGCAGCCCCATGGACTGTAGCCCACCAAGCTCCTTGGTCTGTGGGATTTCCCAGGCAACGAGTATAACTTCAGATCTAATCCTCAGAACAACTGCCATCAGCCTGACCAAAATGTCCTCAGGTCATCTGAAACGCTGGTCCTGCCATTTCTGTCCCCCATCGGGTTCACTCATCCATCAAGTCCACAGCTGCACTGGCTTGGGACTTGCCTGTCAGGTTCACAAAGCGTCCAATGCTTGTATTACAGTGGTAATTGAGGATTCAAAAGCAGTCCATTAGATTCAGTGCCGTTAGGACAGGGCCCTTACCCATCTCTTGTACTAAGGTGTCCTCGGGGCCAGGGTTGATTGAAGCCTCAGACCTTAGGAGTGAACAGTTTCTGAATTGAATTATAGAAATAAAACTAACAGAGATATAACTGCCCTCAGAGAACCACCAGAGCATGTGCAGATTTGGAGGGCTCAGAGAGGACATGTTGGGGGCCCCCTCCCTGTCTAGAGGCCTAGTAGAAATGGGGGGGCGGGGGGCAGGAAACAACAGGAACGTGGAAGGTGGCGTGTCCACAGGTGACGGTGGTTCAGCGCCCCTGAAAGGACTGAGTGTTGGAAAGCAGACTGGGGTCGGATCAGAGGTCTTTTAAGAACCTGAAATAACCTGTAGGAAATAGAGAAGCATCACACATTTTGAGGCAGAAAGACAGCTCAATCAGAGCTGGCCCTGGAAGGATGAACACGTGTGGAGTAGGTTAGAGGGCTTACAGGCTGAGCTGAGATCACAGAAGAGTTACGTCAGTAGTTCAGGAAAGCAGTCAGAGGAGGGTGCCCTGAGGGGCTAGAGCAGGGTTCTAGGGAGGGCTTTGATGAGACGTCGGCCTGGGATCTGAAGACTCGTGTCACCTCTGGACAGTGTACAAGATGCTCTGTTTCAAGCCTTCACAGTGCTACTTCCTTGATCTTGTCATCAGGCAGATTCCCCTTATTTCTGAGGAGGAACTTTGTGTCCTAGACAGTAAGAGTCAGGCAGAGTTCCAAGCTGGGTTGCAGAGCTGAGCTCAGTGAAGGTGAGGAGAAGTTTAAGAATAGTCCTGCAAGAAAAGTTACGTAGCTGGGTGGCTCTTTTCTAGCAGAGCCTTCTTCTAAACCAGGCTGCTGGGCTTGAAAGTTCCCCTCCGCTCTTACATTCCATCTACTTTCCTTCAACAGACTGCTGCACAGGGCGCTGTTCTGGGCACTGCAGACAGCATGGAACAGCACAGCAGAAACCTTGCCCTCGTGGAGCTCATCATCTTGGTGGGGGAAGGGGTCTGTCCAACAATAAACTAGATGAAGTGTGGGAGTGGGCAGGGGAGCAACTTTAGGTACGCTGGCCAAGGTGAGCAAATGGCCAGTAAGCCGGTCCAAGCACATGAGGGCCAGGGCGCTGCGCACAGAGGGTCACCAAGGTCAAGGGTGCTGCCCAGCCTGTACGGGAAGGAGGCCGGGCTCCTCCCCACCTACTTCTCTCTGGGAAGAAGCCGAGCAGCAAAGGCTGTGCCAGGAGATTATAAAGGGAAACTGAGTGTGGAGAACTGAGGAAGTTTGTTTCCACGTGTGATGTCTTTTCCTGGACAAACTCAGAGGAAGTCTTTTTCCCCAACACAGGCCAAGGAACAGGTTGCTGGGAGTCAGAAACTGAGCTTAAGGCCAGTCCTGGCAGCGGCTGTAGATGTAACAACGTAGCTGAGCTCATTCTCTAATCCAAATTTTTGACCTCAGATTATCTAAGATGGCATTTAAGAGACCTCTGCATGTGTCAGATATCCGGATGCAGCTTTTCCTGCAAAGATGGACTGCACACAGCCCAGAAATGAGGTGTAGAATGCCAGCGTGTGATCCCCATTCACCCAGGAGATGGGAAGTGGCTTTTGTAATACAGTTGCTCTCCTCTCAAGATCCTGCTGACAGGCAAGCAGACATATGTAACTGCCCAGGACAATCTTACGTGCCTCCTGAAGAGGTGCAAGAGGAAGGTCTAGGGCAAGGTGGAGGTTCAAACTCAGAAACATGCACTAATGCATGCAGTCCTGCTGAGTACGTGCCAGGTGCATCCATGCACGATTTCTTGCCAGAGTTGGGGTTCCACAGCACCCCCAGCCTCCCAGGTACGACCATATGACATCTGTGAGAGCTCATATCCACTGTCTGACATGGCAGGGCTTCCCACATGGTCCCGGGAGAAAGACTGGCACAGATCAGCCCTAGAGAAGGCCTCACTTTGCCTTGCACGTTGGAAGTGCCACAAGGCAAATACATAGACACAAACACAAAGGACGGACAAGTGAAGAAGGCAGGGTTCTCTGCTTCAGTCAGGGTCCATCTACAGCTCTGGTCTCCCCATGTCCTTGGAGAGCTGCTGTGACCAGGAATCCTGCCTGTCCAGCACCCCTTCCCCAGGGCTGCTGCCAGGCCCTCCCTCCTGGGGCCCCAAGCCTGCAGCCCTGAAACACGTGAGGCCAGAAGCCCTTTCGTGTCCCCACTGGCGCTGACACCGCCCCACCCCCACTGCCACTACTTCTTTTCTGTCAGCAACAGCCACCATTCCAGAGCGAAACAATTCTAGCCGTGTACTTGCCTCTGTTTGCAGGCACCAGGTGTGGAAGGCTTTTCCCCAGCGTGCTGAATCCCTTCCCACCTGGACTCTCGCTCAGTCACTAGTTTACCCAGCACACGTGTGCGTCAGTGGATTTTCTGGCTCCTCTTCCACCATAAAGTGTAGGCTGAAATGAGGGTGGAGGGGTGAACAGAGCCAAGACCAAAGGAAAAACCCAGCAGCTCAGTGTGCCCAGCAACCCCCAGGCTCCAGTGGGAGCCAGATGCCCCCCCACCCAGGCCCAGCCCACAGCGCCTGGGCTCCAGCACCTTGGAATGCAGGCCTCTCCCTGACTGCCCACACGTCACTCCAAGTACATTACATAAGCATAATCTGCTTTCAGCGTAGACTTGAAAGTTTGGTCCTTGCTTCCCAGAATTTATCTATAATGCAGTCCCATGAATAATCCAAGCACAAATAGAAGGGGCTCACTAATCCCAAGGAGAATGAGAAGTATGTGGGGAGGTCAAGTCTGAACATAATTCAGACTGAGTCCAAGATAATGTTAATCTAGGGTGACAGGAACATGTGGTAACAAATGTGCTTAAGACCTTTTCAGAGCCAAAACCTCATCTGTGAGTCGCTGGGCACTGGTAAGTTTTCCGTGAAACCATCAGCTCTGCCTCCTGACGTTTCTTCCCCTCCCCTGACAGACACACAGGACAGACAGGTGTATGGGCAGCTGAGCCGCTTACCTCCCCGGGCCTCGCTTTGCTCCCCAGTTACCATGGACGCAGCTCTGGCCCCACCACAGCCTGGAGCAGGCCTGGCACACACGGAGAGGTCAGTGAGTGTCCTCGGAAAGATTCGGTGAGGAGGGACAGACGCACACCCTGGAAATGGGTTCATAAGATTACCTGGTCACAGTTTTAAAAAATAGGTGTAACACCTGTAACAGGTGTAACCTCAGCACGCTTTCTGCCTCTCACTTTCACCCTCAGCGACGGACCACAGCTGACTGTGAGCTGCTCGTGGAGGAGCAGAGCTCCTCAGCAACTTCCCCAGACCTTGTTATAGACACGACTGAGAAGCTGGAAACCAGTCCCAGGGAGAAAAGCCTGACAGGACCGTTTCCACGTATTGTCTGTGCACTCGTCATGCCCAACCCTTTGTGACCCCACGGACAGTAGCCCACCAGGCTCCTCTGCCTGTGGGATTCTCCAGGCAAGAATATTGGAGTGGGTTGCCAGTTCCTTTTCCAGAGGATCTTCCCAAACACAGATACATTAAGTGGGATGAAATAAATCCACGCCTTGTAAAAAGTGGCCCAAGGAGCTTCTGTGGACCCTCTTCTCATCCCCCCTCCACCCCAATAAGAAAGAGGATACTGCATCCCCGTGGTAGTGACGATGATCCCAAACCCCCTGGGCCTCCCTTGAACCTGCTCCAGCCTAGGAGTCTGCCAAGCAAGGCGGCGCCACGTGTAGAGGCAGCAGTCCAGCGCCTGCCAGCCTCTCCAGGATGGTGGGTTTCCCATGGGGACCACTGCCCATGAAGGTCACATCCTGGAGTGAGTGGCCTGGAAGAGGACACGTAGCACAACCCCCCGGAAAGCTGCCTTCACAGGGGCACACACGTGGTGTTCCCACCCTTGGCAACACGGGGTTCCGTCTGTTGGAACACAGGGACGCGAAAGACTCACCATGAATTGGGTGGGAGAGGGTCGTGGAGAGAAGCTGCCCACCACACCTTCCTTCTGGATGTGGCTGCTTCAGCCACTGCACCTGTGACGTGCAGAGCATGGGCGCCCTCTGCTGTCCTCACCTAGAATGAGCCCCAGGGTGGAAGAGTCTTGGCCTTTAACCCAAACTTACAAACTATATATATATATGTACGCATGTGTTTGGCTGCACCACGTGCCACAGCTAAGTTCACCAGGTCTTAGCTGCGGCACATGGAATCTCTTAGCTGCAGCGTGTGGGATCTAGTTCCCCGACCAGGGATTGAACTTGGGCCCCTTGCAAGCACAGAGCCTTTAGACCATGAGGGAAATTCCAAACTTACAGAATGTTTATTAAGCCTAATCAAAAGGCTTTTGTTTACAATAGATACCCAGTGAGACAATTCAGACTGTTAACCACTCACATATTTTTCAAAAGCCCTTAAACTAGAATGAGTGGACTGTCTTTTCAGCTCTGGGGGTGATACCCCCCAGGTCCTAGTGAAAGTCCTTGTCATTAGTGACCAGAAGTACTTCTGTCACCTCACACATGCTCATTTCGTGGCTCGCTCTTTGGGAGAATCTTGAGAAAGGGGATTTCCTGGACTCAGCTGGCTTTCCGTCAGCCCTCTTTTTCCAGGCTCTCCTCCAAGCCCAGGTGCCCCATCACTTTTGGCCTCTGTTCCTTTTGCTCCAGCGTCCCCCAGTGCTCAGCAGAAATGGCTCCAGGGAGGAAAGTGGGGCAAGAATTGATCCTTCTGAATCACAGGTCAGAACATGTTGTTCAGCTGCCCACAGATGAGACCTCAAGGAAACATTTTCTGCCTCCAGTCCATGCTAGCCTCAGTCAGGGGGACAAAGGGAAAGCAGATGGTTTGGCCCCTGAGAAAGGGAAATACCCAGGAGCTGCCAGGGCTGGCCAAGGAAATGGGGACGGGAAAAATTTTAAAATGCTGCAGGAGCCCTTCCAGAGCCTAGCTAGCTCACTTTGACTGCGTCCATGCGTGCCTGAGCCAGGGAGCTGATCACCTGGCAAGAGGTCCCGGATCCTCGAGGCTTCAGGTGGAGAGTGCCTTGCTCCTGGAAGGCAGTGCAAGATGTTACTACACAGCGGCTGGAATTCATCCTTCCTCTTCTCTTTCTACTTCTTTTTAAATGTAGTTGTTCTTTTCTTTCTTAAAAAAAATATTTAATAATGGCCGCATCAGGTCATAGTCATTTCTTGGCCTTTTGGCTAAGATCAAGTGTAGCATGGGGGCTTCCCAGGTGACGGCCAGTGCAAGAGATGCAAGAGACTCAGGTTTCATCCCTGGGTCAGGAATATCCCTGGGAGAAGGGAATGGCAACCCACCCCAGGCTTCCCTTGTGGCTCAGCTGGTCAAGAATCAGCCTGCAATTAGGGAGAGCTGAGTTCAGTCAATCCCTGGGTTGGGAAGATCCCCTGGAGAAGGGAAAGGCTACCCACTCAAGTATTCTGGCCTGGAGAATACTATACAGTCCATGGGAATGCAAAGAGTTGGACACAACTGCGCGCCTTTCAGTTTCCTGTATCCCTGCCAGAAGTATCCCATGGCAGATAGATGAGTTTGGAGGGCTAGTCCGTGGGGTCACAGAGGACACAACCGAGCTGCTGAGGAGAGCACATGGGATCTTCTGTTGTGCTGTGTGAGCTCTAGAGCACACGGGCTTAGTTGCCCCATTGCATATGGGATCTTAGTTTCACAACCAGGGATCAAACCCACATCCCCTGGAAGGCGAATTCTTAACCACTGGACCACGAGGAAGTCTGGATTCCTCCTCTCTTTCGGAGGAACCTTGAACCAGATGCTCTGGTGAGGAAGCAGTGACTGAATACACACGCAGCACTCAGCACACGATGCCCCTTATTACTGACCCCTCCTAGATACCACGGGAGTAGCTGATCAACCGGACCCTCCCCCACACAGACAGCAGCGGGAGACATACAAACGTCTCGATGACTTCTAACAGTTGGCAGGGCAGGTGTGTGGACATGTGTGTCCTGGTACCTGGAAGTCTGTCTCCCAATATGTTAAGCAGGTTCCTACCCACCAGACCTTTGAGTTTCTTTCCAGCTGTGAGATTGAATGGAGGTGTCCTCCCAGTTCTAAAATTCAGGCAGTTGTTATCCCACCAAGTAACAGCGGGGGCGGCACAGAACTGTCCTGGCAGGCACCCGGAAAGGCCGCCAACATAGGCCTAGGAGACAGGTGGCCAGATCCGGGGACCCCACACCTCCCAGGAACGTGAACCCTAACCTACCACTGCCTGTTCCCCCTGTCACGAAGGGCACGGGCCGGCCCTCGGCAAAATCTTGTTGAATCGATGACTTCCTTCTCCATCTTCCCTCTGCTATCAATAAGTTTGTTACCATCTTCTTGCAAGGCACGTGTTTCAAACATAGATTTCAATTTTCTCTAATCTGTTTGTACACATTTTTCCTGCCCTGTTAGTTATCTGGACAGTACTTAGGTTATAAAATTCAAAGAGGTATTGGATGCCTTGTTTACTCTGGTGGTCCCTGACAGGGGAGAGGGAGAAGGGAGAGATGGAGAGACCTTCCCCACCCTTCTTTCTGGACCTGG
>SJYC01019111.1:0-18204 GCA_006408675.1 Madoqua kirkii | reverse complement strand
ACCCCCACCACACACAGCTCTTTGGAAAAAGAGCACAGGCTAAGGGGAGAAGAGTTTCCTTTTCGAGTTAAATTAAGTCCATATGAAGTTCCAGCAGAGAGGTCTGGCGGAGAGACTGAGTTATTCTGGACCACAGGGGTGTGGGCAGGGAAAATGCTGATAACCTCAAGGTGAAGGAAGCATGTGGTGGAGGGGGGCATAGAGCCAAGGGGAAGGGCGAGCTGGGCTTGCACCCCGGGAAAATACACAGCCCTCCTGCTGGAAGGTTCTGAGACAATGGAACAAACAGAGAATGGGGTTGATTCCACCTCTCCTGGAAACAGTCTGGACCCTGACTTTTTAGGAAACAGCTGGAGGTGAGGGCAAAGGGCAGACTGAACACAGTCGCCCACATGCAGGCGCAGGGCAGTGATGACCTGGGAGTGTGCACCCTCTGAAGAAGGAGAGGGGAAAACAGATGCTGGCACTGACTGAAATCCTCAGAGCTGGGGTTTTTTCACCAAAATGCAGTCATTGCCATAGGTATGTCAGACCCTGAAGCAATTAGTGCAACGTCAAGTGCTAATCTGAGAGTCAAGGCTGCTCTTTCCTCAGCATCTCTCTTGCAGTGGGGAGTGGGGAGTGGGGGGTGGTGGTGCAGACAACCCAAACCCAGGCCTCCTCTCGGGCATAGCCTGCTTGCTCCTGCTTTTCCTGATGTTGTCAGAGTCGGCTTGCCCTCCTTCCATCCACCATGAGCTCAGTAGGCTAGTCCCTGGGAGGAGGCTGGCCACCCCGCAGGCCTAGAGGAAGGGCCACTCACTCAAAACCTCTGACAATGTCCCTCCCCAGCGTCAGTGCCCATGTTCGTTATCTTGTGCAAGGACTCTTTGGACCACCTTCTAGGTAATCCCAGGATATAGACGCAGGTGACAAATATTTAAATTCTGCTCTGGGGTTTGATCATCGGAGTGGTATCTGGTGGCTTTCCAAGCTGTGCTCCTGATTGCCACCCTAAGGAATCCCAGACCAGCAACCAGGTACCTGACCTGCCAGCATGTCCCCACCTGCTTGCAACAGACACTTTCCCCCTCCCTCCCTCACCAACCACCTTTACAGGGCAAGAGGAGACGCCCAAGGGCTGGTACAAACCCAGGAGCATCCTCACCACCTGGGACTTCGCTGAGGCTCCCATCCTGGGGTGCTACATACCCTCCCCCCACCCTCCTGTCTGGGGAGCCTCAGGTAAGGGCAGAAACATAGCCCCTGCTGGCCCTGGGGAGGTCACGGGGCACTGTGGTCCCCACTCCCAGCCCGACCCTTTAGGATCTGGGCTGAGAGGAATTTAAACCCAATTTCCTGCTACTGGAGCTAGAAGAGCCCATCAAGTCCAGTAAGAAAAACAATTACCTAAAAACAAATAAAGCGTTTTACTCATACACACAAATACACACAGCGAACCCCACCCTTGGAGCCGGTAAGACATTTTGATCCTGGACCCGGCTGACGTTCAGGGCCTTCGGGCCTGAGCTTCCTGAAGACTGTGACCCTGGGGGTGCCACCAGCCCCACCCAAGGGGTCCCAGAGGCCACACGACAGCTGCTCCCGTGCTCCAGGACCAAGCGAAGCAGGCCATTTTGGAGAGGGGAGGTTCCGTCCTCTAATGCGCCTCCCGGCACAGCCGGGTCCTCCCTGCACAGCCGGGTCCTTCCTACCCCAACCCCACCCCCATTTCCGAGGCTGAGTGGGGAGGCCCCACCATCCGAAGTCTCAGGGATCAGTTCACAGTCTGGGTTCCGGGGCCCGAGGCGGCGCGTGCAGAGCAATCCCGTCCTCAGCTGGCAGGTGTGCACCTGGGGTGACTGCGGCTGGGCCTCGCATCTATACCCCGATCTGCGCTTTAATCCAGTCCCGGAACACAGGGAGCCTCGTGTACACGCCGGGTTTGTTCCTCTGCGCGCAGCCCTCGCCCCAGCTCACCACACCGGCTTGAAACATCCGCCCGTCTGCCTCTGGGCTGGACAGGGGGCCCCCGGAGTCGCCCTGCAGGGAGAACAGGCCTTGGCACAGTGTGCCCCCACCCTGGTCGCCACCTCCACCCCCCGCCCACCATGCCAGCCCCGTAGACCTAAGCCTGTCTCTTATACACATCTAGATGTGTATAAGAGACAGGGGTGGGGGTGGGGGCAATCCTGGGAAGGCGTGTGGGAAAGGAAGGGACAGAAGGACAGCCACGAAGCCCCCGAATCCCACAGCAGTGCGTTTGTGAGCAGACCCTCAGCCCCCACTCACCTGCCTCTTGCGTGTGGCCCCAGCCAGTGACCCAGATGGCCTTGCCGGCGGGGAAGGTGTGGTCGGCCGCGGGCAGGCAGATGGGCCGGATGGTGGCGCTGTACTCCACCGGCCGGTCCAGCTGCAGCAGCGCAATGTCGTAGTCGAAGGTGAAGTCGTTGAAGAACGGGTGCTTGATGATCCGCTGCAGCCCGCGCTCCTCCACCCCCGGGGCGTTACGCTTGCTCTGGTCATGCAGGCCCAGGAAGGCCGTCCACATGCTGTGCTCCGAGTACCTGCAGGGAGCAGCGAGGGCCCGAGAGGGAGGCCTGAGCCAGGATCCAGCCAGATGCCCTGCCCAAAGCCTGCGCCCACTCGGAGACCATGCTCAGAGGACTCCCTCTCTGCTCCCTCTCTCAGTACACTCTTATCTCACTACTAAAAACATCTCGCTTCTTATTAATCTACCCTTCCTGCCAGGAGAGATTCTTGAGAGTCCCTTGGACAGCAAGGAGATCAAACTAATCAATCCCATAGGAAATCAACCCTGAATATTCACTGGAAGAACTGATACTGAAGCTGAAGCTCCAATACTTTGACCCCTTGATGCAAACAACTGACTCATTGGAAAAGACCCTGATGCTGGGAAAGATTCCGGGCAGGAGGAAAAGGGGACAACAGAGGATGAGGTGGTTGGATGGCATCATCGATTCAACAGACATGAACTTGGGCAAACTCTGAGAGATGGTGAGGGACAGGGGGGCCTACGTGCTGCAGGCCATGGGGTGTCAGAGACACAGACATGGCAACTCAATAACAGTAAGCAGGATAAAAATAGCACATCCACCCAAGTACTTCTCTAGCGCAGCGGTACATATTTTAAGTACCAAATGAGCTGAAAAGTAGATGGAACTTTGTCTCCCAGGTTTGTGGATGGTAGCAGAAAGATGCAGCAGTTCTCACCATTGCGCATAGGAGAACTGAACCCATAAGGACAAGACCCTGCTGTTGCTGGGAGACAGGGAGATGCTGGCAGCAGAGGCGGAAGAAGAGGAGAACTTGCACTGGGAAGATCCCCTGGAAGAGGGCATAGCAACCCACTCCAGCATGCTGGAGAATCCCCATGGACAGAGGTGCCTGGCAGCTACACTCCATAAGGCTTCAAAGAGTCAGCCCTGTCTTAGTGACTAAACAATAAAAAACACCAACAGGGGAAATACCTTTATAACGGAGAAGCCTGGTGGACATCACCCTAACCAAGTAATCAGACTTTTCTCCAAACTGTCCTCCATTGATGGGTACTTCTTGAGGACACATCAGCTGTGCGGCGTTTCCTGACCAAAAAAATGTCGAACCTAACTCTCCTCATGAAGCAACAACCAGGAAAAGCCACATCGAGAGAACAGCAGCTGGGATTTTTCAAAAATGCAAGCCATAAAATCAAACAAAAATTAAAAGGTTGGGAGAGACCGTTCTAGACTTAAAAGAGACTAGCATTATAAAGCAACTATTCTCCAATTAAAAAAAAAAAACAACTTAATGACTAAAAGCATATCCCTTGACTAGATCCTAGACTTTTTTAAAAATCTATAAATACCGGGAGAATTGGAGGAATCTGAAATCAGGCCATATTGCCAGTTAATACTGCTATGGCAGGGCGCTCGTTTCTGGGGGTAATAACTATGGTGACGTGGGAGGATTTCCTTGTTCCTGGGGACACCAGCGGCTGGACTTAGGACAGAAGCGCCACGATGGCTGCACCTAACTGGGAAATGGCTCAGAAGGGTGTATGTGAACGTCTCGGGAATCACAGCTGAGATGTGACCTGTGCTGGAGCCCACAGATGAGTGCAGTGTCTGAGAGAAGGAATCTGAGAAGACTTTCGTGTCAGTCAGCAGTGAGGGCCTGGAACTTCCAGAAGACAAAGAAAAGGAAGCAGGGGGGAAGAAGAGACAAAGTGTGAAAGCCCCCGCAAGGCCGTGAAGAACGCTGGTCGTGCCGAGGCAGCTGGAGATGCTGTGTGCCGCACCGTCACACGCACATCGGGCTGGATGGCAGACAGGGAAGGAATCAAGAAGGTCACGCATCAAGAGGTAACTCAGTGACAGGCTAGACAGCACAGCAGCACGAAACACCTGCAGCAAACCCTGGCCATTCTGTTGAGACCTAAGCAGAGGTAGACCAGTCAGCCAGAACCAGCACTCTTCCGGAGGCTGACATGCTAAGTCATCTTATCCCTAGACAGCCCATCAAGGTGGTCACAGGCCACTGACTCTATCCAGCAGCCCGTGCTCTTGACACATGAAGCTACCTCTCAGGAACAGCCTGGGGTCACCTGCTGACTTAGAAATGTGTGCAAAGTACCTGCACTTCAGGTCCTAGCATACTTCACCCCTGCCTGTCCCTGCTCACAGCCCTGCCTTTACCTGGAAGGTCTGAGTCACCTGGTCCAGGACAAACACCCTCACGTTTCAACACCAGACCAGACACCCTGCCCACACAGGGACTCCCTAGCAGTCACTCTCCCCAGCCTTCAGGAGAGCTCTAACGCCACACACTGGGCCCTCGACAGCCGCTCCCCAGCTCTGTGCATGCATGTATGCACGTGTGTATGTGTGTACCCTGTCCTCCTACCCCAGGACATCTGGAAGAGCAGAGACTAAGTCTAATTCAGCTTTGTCTTCCCATGCCATGGGTATTGAGTGCATTCACTGACAGAAGGAAGACTGCTGAGCAGGAGAAGAGGAAGGAAAAGAAAATGAGAAATAAAAAGATGAAGCAGGGGAAGGAAGGCCCAGGGGCGGGTGCTTCAGGAAGCACTTTCCAGCTCACCCGGTCGACGGGGCTGCAAGGGGACTGCGGGAACCAAGGGGGTACGCAGAATCCAGATCTTGGCTTCTTCCCAGGGGAATACCTAGCTCTGGGGCTGGGCCAGGAAAATACAAGATGAGCCTGGAGCACCAAGTAGTGTCAGCAGGAAGGCGGCTCAGAAGAACTAAAGAAGGGGAGACATGTCAAAGGGAGCTGGGAGCCAGCCTGGAGAGTTCCCAGTGGCCAGCTCCAAAACAATCAACTAACAGTGCACAACACGGTACCAGATTACAACCCAAAATATACACACAAGTCCCTGCACGCAGAAATAGACGATTAAATAAACACAGGGGAGAGAAGGGACAAATCCTCCTTACAGAACAACGCCAGACTGACTCACTTCCAAAGAACAGAGACCAGAAGAAGGAGATCCAGGCAGGGAGAGGAGGAAACTGGCATCAGCCTCTGAACCAGATGACCATGACGAGCCTCACCAGCGACCAGCCACGGTGACATCATTTACCTGTTGATAAGACATGACTGTCTTCCCAACACTCGTAACCCCAGGCTAACCATGAGAACAATGTCAGCAGCCACTGGCCTTCAGACAATCCAGGTCATGAAAAACACACAGAGACGACTGAGAAACCGTCCGGGACAGAGGGACTGGGGAGACACGCAGCAGACACTGAGGGGGCACCTGGAAGGACTCTTGCTGCAGAAAGGAAGCTGGTATGAAACGCATATGGTATTAAACGCTCCTATGGTACCTGGGGGAGGGGGGCCCGGAGTGGAGCCCTGGGGCAGCCCCGAGGCGAGTTTCTAGGACAGAACTGTGAGTTTCTCGGAGCTGACAAACGCAGCACGATAACATCCAGGGGAAGTATGTGTGGGGGGTGGTATAGTCAATTCTGTCCTGTCTTTGCAAGCTGTCCACATTCCAAAATGATAAGTTCATTCTAAACTTTCTTCAGAAGGCTCCCATCACCCCAAGAAGAAAGCAGCTCACGTCTGCCCAGAGTGGTATGGAGTGTGCTAGTGAGAAGACAGGCCATGTTTCACCCGCCCAGCCATGCCCAGCGACCACCACTAACCCCAAGCCCCACAGGCCTCCAGTGACCCCTCCAGCACATGCACCAGTCAGGCCTCGCCATCTGGACACAGGCCTACTTCCTGCTGCGGGCTCCGTCTGTCCCAAAAGTCCACAGTGCTCCTTCTGTCTCTTTGCAAAAGGGTGACCGTGGCAGCCTGGGTCCCATCCACCCGCAGCTGCCCAGGGCTGGAAGGCTGGTGGCTGGCAGGAAGGGCCTGAGGGAGGGTTGGCCCTCCAAGCCCTCAGTCTCACTCCCGCAGCCGATGGCCAGAGGGCCTGGGCGGGCTGGACCCAAGTCACAAAGAGCCCCAGCCCTGGGCCCCCTGCTCCCGCTAAGCTGCCCTGAGAGGCCAGCTAGGCCCAGTGATGTGCTTGGTGACCCTTCCCGGGGTGGGTTTGGGTCTGCACGGGCGCCAGCATGGGCTCAGCGCTTCACTGTCACCCTGTGTTTCCTTCTCACACCTCTCAGCCTACAAATCACAGCATCACCATGAGCCCCCAGGAGCCCCAGACTCAGAATACTTCTCCATGGCAGCCTAGAGCTGGGCTGTGGATCTGAGGGCCCCAAGCGGGGGTCCCACCCTGTAGACACTGACCGCTCAGGCTCAGGAATCCACACACCAGGCCTACAGTCTGGTTCTGCAGCTTAAGAGCTGTACAACCTGAGACAAATATCCTTACCTCTCTGATCCTCTGCTTCTGTAAGATGGGCACATATGAGACCTGCCCATCTGGCTTTTAGAAGAGGCACTGAGGTCCCACCAGACAAGCAGGGGCACCCACTAAACACTTGGTGCCCCACCCCTCCAGTCCTGCTCCTGCGTCACCCAGGCAGGCCTTACAGACACAGGGCCTTTCCACCTCAGGAAACACACGGGGGCCCCACTCAACGCCCTGGAAAGGCCTCCCGGCTCCTGCCTGTGACCCACCTGAATCCTCTGTCGTCAACGAAGCAGTGTGCGGCGGATACCATCCAGCTGGGGGAGATGAGAGAGGCCCCACACAAGTGGCCGTGGCCTAGGGCGTGGAGGCTCACCTGCCAGGGCCACTCGCCTTGGTCCGAATTCTCACCTCCGACGACCCGGGACTGCCTGGTGAACGACCGCCGCCCACAGTCTGAGAGAGGCAGAGGCAGGAGTCACCGGGTGGGTCACCAGGAGTTGGGGCAGGGGCAGCCTGCTATACCAGCCTCCTGGCCCCTCTCCCTGCCCCCGGACTCAAAACCCTTACTCCCCACCCCTGGGCTCCTGCACAGGTGCCATCACGGGCCTTCAGACCTCTGCGGGTTTCCTGAGATTTAATGTGAATGTCATTTGCCTAGATTTCCTCACTGGGTGCTGAAGGACACAGCTCTCAGAGACAAGAGCAATGGGTGACGGAAAGTCAGAACGGCCCAGCCTTGCACACAATGAGCCTGTGGCCAGCGCTTCTAAAATATGCAAAGGGCTGCAAATATGGGCAGGGTGCAGACGAACCCTGCCCAGGGCTCCAGGAGCTGTGCGCTCTCTCCTCCAGGTAACACAGAGAAGCCCAGCCTTGCCCCCATGGCCAGGTCTACAAAGCAGGGGTCATCCCAGCACCACAGCCCGGCCACAGAGGCCTGACATACTAGCTGCCCTGGGCCTTGCCTCT
Source organism: Madoqua kirkii (assembly GCA_006408675.1). Lineage (NCBI taxonomy): Eukaryota > Metazoa > Chordata > Mammalia > Artiodactyla > Bovidae > Madoqua > Madoqua kirkii. The sequence continues at coordinate 10,418 of SJYC01019111.1, read as the reverse complement.
AGCATCAGAGCTGCCGGTGAGGCAGTGCCTGGGTGTCAGTCAGCGAAGTCGTCCTTTCCTCCAGGTAGACATATCCTCTCCCGGGGGCAGAGCTGGGTGAGTGAGGCCCTGGTGTGATTTCTGCTTCTGTATGCACCTTGCTCAGTGAACAACCTGCACAACTGTACACAGCAGCCCTGCTCACCACAGTCCTTCTCATCCGAGCCATCAGAACAGTCCTCGTTCCCGTCACACTGGGGGTTGCTCTTGTCCACACAGAGCCCGTTGAGGCAGCGGTAAGTGTGTTCCGTGCAGGTGACGGCTTTCACTGCTCAAGAAGGAGGACACAGGGGAGGCAATCCATTTATCTGAGGCACCCGACCTGATGCTCACCCACCTGTCGGCCCTCTCTTGGGCTTGCCCCACCCACTCACACTGACACCCACTCTCCTCCTGGCCCTTCTGGACGATTCTCTCCCAGCTGACACCCTTTCTCATCACGTTCCACGTTGAGTGACCGTGGGAGGTGGGCCCCTGCCTCACCATCTTGGCACTTGGCCTCATCGGACCCGTCGCCACAGTCGTCCTTCCCGTCACACTGCTGGCTCTGAGGGAGGCACTTCCCGTTGTCGCACTTGAAGGTATTGGGCGGGCAGCCTGGGGAGCACAAGGACCCAGCAGGGGCTCAAGGGCCAGCAGCGAGGCCACGGGGAGCTGCGCAGCGACCCCCACCCCGAGCCCGGCCACACTCACTGCAGCCCTCCTCGTCGCTGCCATCCACACAGTCCCTCACGGAGTCACAGACCCAGAACAGGGGCTTGCAGAACTTATCCCTGCACGTGAACTGGTAGGTGGCGTTGCACTCTGGAGGGGCGGAGAAGCGCTGGATGCCAGGCTCACTCGGTACTCAGTCACTCGCCATGCCCCTGGGGATCCCAGCCCGCCTGGTCGCGGAGGCTGACTCAGCACCATGAGCTGCAAAGGACAGGAACGACCCCCACCCCCTCCTTGGGCCTTCCCGCTCGGGGGCGCAGGCAGAAGCCGGACACGGAGAGGGCGAGGACGCCAGGGGACTCACTGCAGTCGAGCTCATCGCTGTAGTCAGTGCAGTCAGCCCAGCCGTCACAGCGGAGCTCCTTCCGGATACACCGCCCCGTGTTACACATGAAACTGCCTGGGCACGCTGCAGGCAGAGGGCAGGCCTGAAATCCACAGCCACCCCCATCACCTCCACTGCAGGCTTCCCGACCTTGCAGCCAGCCACACTGGGCACCAGAGGAGATCTCCCGGCCCAGTCCCCAGTACAGGGGAGTGAGGCTGCAGCTGGGGGCCCACTGAGCTGTGGCAAGGGCTTCCTACAACCGGTCGGCAGCCGGAGAGGGTGGGAAAGGCACTGGTTGTGGTCCCTCCTGGCCCCCATGACCAATCCCTGGGAGGCCCCGGGCAGAGCGGAGAGAGGCCTGCGGGTGTGCACTGATTTCTACAGCCTCGTGTCCTTGGCCGGCCATGACCCCAAGCACCAGGCTCCCCATTAGCAGCCCGGAGCAGCAGCCACTCGGCAGACAGATGACGTGCGTGTCCTCCCCCAGGCACCCAGAACCGCTGGATCTCCCTAATTCTAAGGTGTTTCCACACTTGAACATTTCTGAAACTACAATGTGTCTGACAACTGATGCCATCGGGCAGATGACAAACTGAGAGGAACCTGTTTGCCTTTCTCTGCACAAGTAGCTTTGTCACTTACCAAAAGGGTTTGCTCATCTACTTATACTTTGGGTGGTGAGCCATGCAGCTGAATGTGAACTTAAACTTGGATGCTTGTGTGCAGTTAAACAGAGAAGGAAATGCCACCCCTATTCCAGTGTTCTTGCCTGGAGAATCCCAGGGACGGGGGAGCCTGGTGGGCTGCCGTCTATGGGGTTGCACAGAGTCAGACATGACTGAAGTGACTCAGCAGCAGCAGCAGTGCAGTTAAAGTGTCTTCCAAAAGGTTATTCTATGATTTGTTATTGTTTACTAGCTAAGTCGTGTTCGACTCTGTGACGACATGGACTGCAGCCTGCCAGGCTCCTCTGCCCATGGGATTTCCCAGGCACGAATACCGCAGTGGGTTGCCATTTCCTTCTCCAGGGGATCTTCTCAGACCAAGGACTGAAACTGCATCTCCTGCGCTGGCAGTTTCTTAACCACTGGTAGCCACCTGGGCAGCCCTATTCTATGATATAAGTTTGAAACAAACAGAAAGATCCTACTGTGGACCGAGAAGAACTGATATTCACAGCAGACAGTGAAATTAAATGCCATGGAAACAGTTAAGATCTCGTCAGTAGAGATCTCACAATTTTCAGAGCTAGTAGTGGTTCATGGGATGATCCATGCCCCAGTGTGCTCCGTCTCAAAAGCATGCTGTTCATCTGACAGCTGCGGAAAGTCCAGAGACAAGCACAGATTCTCAAAGTGGTGCAGAGCCAAAGGACAATGGCCCAAAGGCACTGTGAGCTCCCCGGCCTGAGGGGCTGCTCCCAGGGACCTAAGGGCACTGTTGGCTGTTTTTCCCTCTAAAAGCTACTGCAGTGACTGAGATGCACCCTCCGAGCTCTGGGGGCCCAGCGTCAGAGATGCTAATGAGATGCAGAATACACGGCCAGTCTCAGGTCGGCCCTCCAGCCAGGCCTGAGCGCGACACTCACGGTCACGGGCATCGAAGGACAGGAACTCCGCCAGGAATCCGGTGTCGGTGTAGGATTGGTCCGAGTGGAAGTGGACAGTGATCTTGTTGCTCCTGCTGCTGGTGACAAACTGCGGCCTCTCTCCGCAGTACCTGGGGGCGGCGGGCAGCTCAGCAGAGGAAGAAGACTTACCTGGGGCTGGGGCACCCCCACTCGCCCTCCCTCGACACTCACTTCTCCCCGTTGATCTCCACGTAGTCCTTGGTGCAGGAGCCCACGGGGACGTTGGGCTCCTGCAAGAAGAAGGCTTTGAAGCGCACCTTCACGTTTTTGTTGTTGGGCACCTACAGAGAGAGATGCTGCTGTGGGCCTGGCTCTGCACAGCCTCCCTCTTTCCTGAGCTGGCGGGGATGGAGAGGGTTCTTCCCTCCCACCTGCCCACCCGCCCGCCTGCCTGCAGGGCAGTGAGGACACGGCAGGCGGGATTTGGAAGGAAGACCTTCCCGACTTGCCAGCCGCAGCACACACTGCGGTGTTCTAAAGAAGGCCGGGCAGTTCTCCCACATCACTGACAGCGCACATTTCCGGCTGTCCAGTGAGCGTGTCCTCCTCTGCATGGCACTCACTGTCCCCACAGCTCCTCTAGGAGGCCCCAGAGCCAGCGGCATGCGGGGGTGGGTCCCTCCAGCAGGCACCGGCTATAGGAGGAGGGGTTGAGCCTGGGCCTGAAGATGCTGCTTCCAAAACTGCCCTCCCCACAGCCTCCACACACACCCCTTGGAAGTGGCTGAAGGTGCTCATCACCCTCTCTCCTGCCTCCCTGGAGACCCCTGCTCCCGTCCTCCCTGGAGCACCCCCAACCGCTTCCTCTTTCCTCCCCCATCTACCCCCCAACCAGCTTCTCTAACCGCCCACAGCACACAGCCCCCACCTCGATGTGCCAGGTACAGTTGACATTGGGCGGGTAGTGGCCTGGATAGTAGGGGCTGTTAAATGTCCCCTGGGCTGCCTGCAAGTAGCCTCCACAGCCTGGAAGGAAAGGCAGAGAGACACACGTGACGACTGAGGTCCCAGGAGGGCGAGGGGCCCCAAGGAGCCGGCCGGCCTCCCTCAAGCCTGGGCACCAGACGCCCACAGCTCAGGAGGGCCTGAGCTTCAAACCCCATGGCCCCGAGGTCTGCCCCCGCCTGGGCTGCCCCTTACTGCTCATCCGGGGCAGCTGGAAGAACACAGCCTCGAAGCCGGGGTGCCTGCGCTCGGTGCTGGTCACCAGTGTGATGAGCAGGACGTTCTGGGAGGAGAGGAAGGTCAGGTTGTAGGAGGGAGGGTAGGTCCCACACAGCCTGCGGGGCAGAAGGGAGAGTGTTATGGGAGCCACAGAACCCCAGCAGAGGGGTCGAGGGTGGGGTCCCCCCGCTGTGGGGTCCCCCTCCACCCTCCACCCGCCATTTAAGTAAAGATCTCCTCGTAAGACTGTCTTTGTTTATAAACAACTCAGAAACACTGAATGCCTAACAACAGAGGACTCGCTAAACAAACTATGGGCCAAATAATTGCAGCAGCAGTTAATAGCATCAACTGTTAACACTAACAATTACTAAGAATATGCCAGGCACCATTCTTACTGCTTCTATAGCCATTAACTTGGGTATTCATCACAACAACCATTAAATGCTATTATCCCCATTTTACAGATAAGGAAACAGAGGTGAAACACATTAAATAGCTTGCCCAAGACTGCACAGCTGGTAAGTGGCAGGACTAAATGAAAAAACAACCCATAGAGTGGGAGATAATATTGGCAGGTGATATAACCCACAAGGGTTAATCTTCAAAATATACAAACAGTCATGCAGCTCAATATAAAAAAAAATCAAAAAAATGAGCAAAATATCTAAATAGACACTTCTCCAAAGAAGACATAACACATGGCCAAAAAGCACATGAAAGGATACTCAACACAGCTAAATATCAGAGAAACGAAAATCAAAACTAGAGTGAGGTATCAGCTCACACTGGTCAGAATGGCCACAATCAGAAAGTCTACAAACAAGAAACACTGGAGAAGGTATGGAGAAAAGAGTCTTTCCTACGCTATTGGTGGGAATGTAAATTGGTGCAGCTACTATGGAAAACAGTATGGAGGCCTTAAATAAACAAAAATACAGCTACCATATGATCCAGCAATCTCACTCCTGGGCAAATATCCAGAAAAGATGAAAACCATCATTTGAAAAGATGCATGCAACTGAAAGTTCGTAGCAGCACTATTAACAGGAGCCACAATGTGGAAGCAACCCAAATATGCACCGACAGGTGAATGGATAAGGAAGACGCAGTATGTACATACAACGGAGGGTTTACTCAGTCACAAGAAAGAACGAAATAATGCCATTTCCAGCAACACGGACCTAGAGAGCATCAGACTAAGTGAAGTAAATCAGACAGAGAAACAAAAATACCCTATGATATCACTTATATGCTGAATCTACAACAATTATACAAATGAACTTATTTATAAAACAGAAAGAGACTCCCAGATATAGAAAACAAACTTCTGGTTACCAAAGGGGGAAGGGAGGGAGGGATAAATTAAGAGGTTGGGATTCACAGATACACACCACTATATAAAGCAATCAACGAGGACCTACTGTATAGCACAGGAAACTCTACTTGATACTAGTAATAACCTATATAGGAAAATAATCTGAAAAAAAAGAGATATGCATAACTGAATCACTTTCCTGTACACCTGAAACTAATACAATGCTGTAAATCAACTACACTCCAATATAAAATAAAAAATGTTTAGTTTTTCAATGAGTGAATAAATCAATGAAAAAAAAAAATCTCTGCTCACCAAAAAAAAAAGCAGCAGGACTGAATTTCAGACTCGTCACTTGGGCACCGGAGCCCTCACTGCTAATAAACACGGCTGAGCAACACCAGCACCGTTAACAGTGACAGGGACGTGCCACTCATCTGGGAGGGCCATCATAACAGGCTTCAACTGTACAGAGCAGGTAGCGCAACCGAGTGTGCCACATAAGCCTACTTTAAAATAAATACACAGACACACACACAGCAAACAAAAACCTAAGAAGGTACAACACATTTAACAGTGACCATTTCCAGACGGTAAGATTATGAGCGGTGTCTGCCCTCTCTGTGCACATCTGTTCTGCCCTCTGCCTCTCAGGACCAGGAAGGTATTGGCTGTACAGACGATCAGTTAGAGAAAGAAACCCAGCATGAAAGGGGTGTTTAGATAGAAGTCCTGGCTGCAAAGCTGTGGCAGCAGACGGCTCTCTCTGGGTTTCGGCCTGAAGTTTAGCCCCTTATTAATCACAAAACATCTGTCCACTTCATTTCTATAGACAACAATCGAAGGCTCCAGTCCACTGAGTCCAAGGTGGCGGGGGGAGCTGAATGGAGGCAGTTCACCCCTACCTGCAGGCTCTGATTCACCTCAGCAGCCCCCAGCAGGTGTACTATGCCTCTTTTTTTTTAACTTTTTAAAAAAATTTACTTCATTTTATTTTGGTCTGCACTAGGTCTTCGCTGCTTTTGCTTGGGCTTTCTCTACTTTTGGAGAGCGGGACCGACTCCCTAGCTGTGGCGCACAGGCTTCTCACTGCTGTGGCTTCTATTGCGGCAGAGCATGGGCTCCAGGGCACATGGGCTCCAGGGCGCATGGGTTCTATGGAGCATGGGCTCTATGGAGCATGGGCTCTATGGAGCATGGGCTCCAGGGCGCATGGGCTCTATGGAGCATGGGCTCCAGGGCGCATGGGCTCTATGGAGCATGGGCTCCAGGGTGCATGGGCTCTATGGAGCATGGGCTCCAGGGCGCATGGGCTCTATGGAGCATGGGCTCCAGGGCGCATGGGCTCTATGGAGCATGGGCTCCAGGGTGCATGGGCTCTATGGAGCATGGGCTCCAGGGCGCATGGGCTCTATGGAGCATGGGCTCCAGGGCGCATGGGCTCTATGGAGCATGGGCTCCAGGGTGCATGGGCTCTATGGAGCATGGGCTCCAGGGCGCATGGGCTCTATGGAGCATGGGCTCCAGGGCGCATGGGCTCTATGGAGCATGGGCTCCAGGGTGCATGGGCTCTATGGAGCATGGGCTCCAGGGCGCATGGGCTCTATGGAGCATGGGCTCCAGGGCGCATGGGCTCTATGGAGCATGGGCTCCAGGGTGCATGGGCTCTATGGAGCATGGGCTCCAGGGCGCATGGGCTCTATGGAGCATGGGCTCCAGGGCGCATGGGCTCTATGGAGCATGGGCTCCAGGGTGCATGGGCTCTATGGAGCATGGGCTCCAGGGCGCATGGGCTCTATGGAGCATGGGCTCCAGGGCGCATGGGCTCTATGGAGCATGGGCTCCAGGGTGCATGGGCTCTATGGAGCATGGGCTCCAGGGCGCATGGGCTCTATGGAGCATGGGCTCCAGGGCGCATGGGCTCTATGGAGCATGGGCTCCAGGGTGCATGGGCTCTATGGAGCATGGGCTCCAGGGCGCATGGGCTCTGTGGAGCATGGGCTCCAGGGCGCATGGGCTCTATGGAGCATGGGCTCCAGGGTGCATGGGCTCTATGGAGCATGGGCTCCAGGGCGCATGGGCTCTATGGAGCATGGGCTCCAGGGCGCATGGGCTCTATGGAGCATGGGCTCCAGGGTGCATGGGCTCTATGGAGCATGGGCTCCAGGGCGCATGGGCTCTGTGGAGCATGGGCTCCAGGGCGCATGGGCTCCAGGGCGCATGGGCTCTATGGAGCATGGGCTCCAGGGTGCATGGGCTCTATGGAGCATGGGCTCCAGGGCGCATGGGCTCTGTGGAGCATGGGCTCCAGGGCTCATGGGCTCCAGGGCGCATGGGCTCCAGGGCGCATGGGCTCTGTGGAGCATGGGCTCCAGGGCTCATGGGCTCTATGGAGCATGGGCTCTATGGCGCATGGGCTCCAGGGTGCATGGGCTCCAGGGTGCATGGGCTCTGTGGAGCATGGGCTTCTGCAGCTGCAGCACGTGGGCTCAGCAGTTGTGACTCCTGGGCTCCAGAGCACAGGCTCAATAGCTGTGGTGCACAGGTTTAGCTGCTCTGCTGCACGTGGTATCTTCCCAGATCAAGGATCAAACCCTAGTCTCCTACATTCGCAGATGGAATCTTTGCCACTGAGCCACCAGGGAAACCTCCATGCCTTTTCTTAATTGAAGCGTAGTTGATTTACAGTGTTTCAGGTGCATAGCAAGATGACCCAGTTATACATATTTATATTTTCTTTTGGATTCTTTTCTATTATAGTTAATTATAAGGTATTTAATATAGTTCCCTGTGCTTATATATTTTATATACAGTGATGTGTATCTATTATACCTTTTTATTTCCTATAATTCTGATGCTCTGACCCCTGGAGGCTTGCTAATCCTGGAGAGGTAGCCTTCCCCCGCTACCCCCCAGGGCTAGTCAATCCCTCGAGACAGTTAAGACTTAGGCAAGACTTTTACATGCAGACTAACTGGAGCCCACACCCCAACACCTTCTCCGTGGGGCTCTTCTGCTGGAGACCACTCTCTACCTCCCCTAACTGCCCAGGTACCAGTCTAGTGGAGACGGCCCCAGGCTACGGAGCCCGCTGGAGTTATTCAAACCAACCCATCGTAAGGTGTAACTCTGCCTTGCCTTCCTGAAGAATCCACACAAAGGCTCTTGCCCACATTATCCTCCAGGCCCCTGAACAACCCTGGTGCCTCTCCCTGTGGCCCTGTGTAGCTCCTCCTCTCAGCAACTAACTGTCAGCTTGTGAGTAACAAATTGTCTTTTCAACAGCAGTTATCTGCCATCTGTAGGCCTTGGCATCGCTGAGAAACAATAAAACCTTCATTCACAATAGCAAAGGCGGGGGGCAGGGGGGTGGCAGGGGCGAGACTTCCCTGGTGGTCTAGCAGTTAAGACTTGGCATTTTCACTGCCATGGCCTGGGTTCAATCCCTGGTTGGGGAACTAAAATCCTGCAAGCCTTATGGTGTGGCCAAAAATAAAAAAGAGAGAAAGAAAAAAATACAATAGTGGGCAGCACCTTCATGGTGGAAGGTAAAGGAAAAATAAAGGAACACCCTGCTCATCAGCATCTAGGAACCCATGGATCTCCGGCACCCTTGCCAAGGCTGATGGTCACCTAGATACTCCCTGCAGCTCACGCTGAGGACCACGCCACCCCTGCTCTGTGATGCCTGCAAGTCGGCCGTGGCCTGAAGTTCCAACCTCCACAGTGGTCATTCTGGAGGCTCAGCCCACCACAGGCAGCCCACTGCCCACCTCCACTCGCCCGGGACACTCACTGCACCACGGCCCGGGGCTCCACGGGGCTCAGGGTGTCATACACTGTGACCAGGTCACTGCCACGTTCATCACAGGTGGAGACATCGAAGCTGCGGAAGGTGAGGCTCAGTACGGAGTCAGCGTCCCCCCGCAGCGTCCACTGGCAGCGGGCGTGAGATGGGTAGGGGCTGTCGGGGAAGCCGGGTGTGCTGAAGCGGGTGGGCTCGCTGCCCTGGGCGTGCAGGGCAAAGCTGCAGCTGTCTGTGTGGGGCAAGAGGACACGGGGCAGAACTGGGCAGGAGAGCCACCAGGACCCCGCCCACAGGGGTGCAGCCAGGCCTGCCCCCTCTGAGGTGCCCCAGGCTGCTCTGGACCTGGGAGAGGCCGGAAGGGGGTTTGTCCTGGCCTGGAAGAAGCAGAAGGATGTGCTGGCCATCACCACGTGTGACTTTGGGGGACCCCCTTCACTGAGCAGGCATGTGGCCACATCGCTTCCCTTCTCCTTCGGGAGGAGGGCAGATACTTACTGTCCTGGGTGTTCTGTACTATTCTGGGGTCACTGGCTGAAGAACAAGAGGGAAAAGAAAGCACTTACTCATGCAGTCCATTTCCTCATTCCCCTCGAGGGAGGTGCCCGGCCAGCTCACAGTCTCCTCTCCCAGACACTGAGTCCAGGAGAGCTGGGGGCCCCACACCAGCCCAGGAGCAGGCCGTGCTCCAGGCTGGACAAACGCCCACCCCCGATGCCCCCTGCACTCACGGAAGGCCACCACCGAGGTCATCACGAAGGAGCTCATGGAACGGGCTCGGGGCGGCACTGTGACCATGCGCTTCTCCGCCATGGCCTGCTCAGCTTCCTTCACCAGGTGCTTGGGGATGTGGAACTCCGACCAGTAGTAGGCAATGACGCTGCCCTCACTGGGGAGAGAGAGCTGAGCCTGAGACGCCGGGGTCCACACCTTCCCGGGTGCCCGGTGAAGACGGGACAGGATTAAGCCTCCTGGCTGGAGGAGATGCTCACCAAGAGACCTTCTCCAGGCCGGCCCCCCCACGCCGCCCTAGGCTCCTGTGTGCCTACCCACCTGCTGACCCCTGAGCCAGAGGCCTGGCCCTTGACTCTCATCGGCTCACACCCAACCAGACTCACTGGTGTTGCGGCTCAGGCTCAGGTGTGAGAGAAAGCCTGGAGTGGAGTGTGGGCTCTCCCTCTAGCCTGGGCACCCTGAGTGACAGCTTGAGTCTGTTTCCTGAACGGGAAGGGGCCGACGGCGCCGACCAACGGCCACGCTGCCTCCGTAAAAGCTTCAACAAGACCAGCAAACTCTAAGGTACTTTCCGGATAAAGTCAGAAGAAGGACTGGCGGGCATCCTGGCTCTTGAAGCAGGACCTCATGGCCTCATCACCCCGGCGGCCCCCACACCCTGCCCGCCCCCCAGCGGCCCCCTCCC
>SJYC01019109.1:0-17054 GCA_006408675.1 Madoqua kirkii | reverse complement strand
CTGAAACAACCTAAATGTTACCAGAGATGAATGGATAAAGAAGATATGGTATATTTATACAAGGGAATATTTCTCGGCCATACAAAAGAATGAAATATTGTCATTTGCAGCAACATGGATGAACTTAGGGATTATCATACTGAGGGAAGTAAGTCAGAGACAAATACCATATGATATCACTTATATGTGGAATCTAAACATTGACACAAATGAATCAAGCAAAATTTCATGGTCATGGGTTAGAAGACTCAAGATAGTTAAGATGTTTTATTTTCCTCAGTTGCCTACAGCGTCAGCACTATCTTGATCAAATCCTCAGCAGGCTGTTCGCAGAAACTGATGAGCTGCTTCTGAAATTCGTATGCAACAAGCTCTGAAAAAGAACAAAACTGAAGGACTTACATCCCCTTATCTTGAGATTTACTGCAAAGACAACACATTTTTTTTTTAAGTCATGCATTTCATTTCCAAGAGTGACTTTGATTCTTAGATGGTTCTTTTTTTAAACCATAGCCTTTTCGATTCTATGAATTCACCACCTTCTTGTTCTTTCTTAGGATGCCAACTGGATTGTTTTTATATGATCTTCAGAGTCATGTCTTTGCCCGTCTAGGTTGCAGGTTTGCTGTAAATGTCCAGTGGTCTTTGGCTGTCTAAACATACTGGAAAATGAAAAAAACAGTAAGGCTTTAGCTAGACTCTGAGCAAACTGTGTGTCTATGTTTATATGTGCTGGAAGAAACGTAACAGAATAATAGTTTATTCAGTTTATTTTCAGCGTACAGGGTAACTTCACAACTGTTTTCTTACTCAAACCCCACAACAACCCTGAAAGCATTCATGATGGGTACCCTCACTACCATTCTACAGACGGGCACGGAGAAATGATGAGTTTGTGGGATCACACAGCCACGAGGTGGCGCTCCAGATTTGACCTTCATCTTCGGCCTCCCTCGGTCAGCATCCAGAACTCAGGGAACAAGTATTCTGGGGGAAAGCAAACTCCTTGGGAAGGAAAGGTGGCTGACAGCATGGACAGTGCACCCCAGGGGCGACCCCAGGCTGGCTTCGGAGCACGGTGTCAGCGGTGGGTCTGGCTCCAGGGTTTGTTCATCCCTGCAGTGTGAATCCTGGGCTCCAATCAGCCCAGAAATGCTGTTTAATCAGTAACTAGATGACTTCTTTTATTACCCTACTCTTGGCTCCATTTTCAGGTATATGAGAGATCATCTTGCCTAACCCAGTCATTTTACTGATAAGGAGACTGAGGCTAAGAGACAGGGAGTGACCTGTCCAAAGTCACGAGGGAGGTGTTGCTGCTGTTGTTCACCACTAAGTCGTGTCCGACTCTTTGTGACCCCATGGACTGCAGCACACTAGGCTTCCCAGTCCTTTACCATCTCTCAGAGTTGACTCAAGCTCATCTCCGTTGAATCTCTGATGTCATCAAACCATCTCAACCTATGTCACCCTTTTCTCCTTTTGCCTTCAATCTTTTCCAGCATCAGGGTCTTTTCTAATGAGTCTGTTCTTCCCATCAGATGGCCAAAGTATTGGAGCTTCAGCTTCAGTCCTTCCAATGAATATTCAGGACCGATAGTTGGATCTCCTTGTTGTCCAAGGGACTCTCAAGAGTCTTCTCCAACACCACAATTTGAAAGCATCAGTTCTTCAGCACTCAGCCTTCTTTATGGTCCAGCTCTCATATCCGTATATGGCTACTGGAAAAACCATAGCTTTGACTCTATGGACCTTTGTTGGCAGTGATGTCTCCCCTTCACAAAGGGAGTGAAGCCAGTAAAACAACAAAGAGGGACGAGCCACACCAACACTTGTGGCTGAGGTTTTACAGATGCATGGGACCGGGAGGCCCCCAGGGAAATAGGAGGCAGGCAGTTCCCACCGGCTCACACAGCAATGGCAAATGGCAAACACAGCCTTCTCCCTACATGCGACCACCTCTACAGGCCAGAGAGCCGATGGAAGTGGGAGGATGTGCGTGCACTCCTGGGCCTCTCCTTTCTCTTTCATAAAGTAAACACGTTTGCAGGTGCACGCATAAAACCCATGCTGTGCTGTGAAGCAGGTGCTGGCCTACCACAAACAGAGGCCACACAACTCTCGTGGCCTCTTCTCACCAGCCGGCTTGAGTCAGATCCTGGAGGCTCAAGGCCAGCTCAAGAGAGTGAGGAATGACTTCCTGGAAAACAGATGGATATCACAGGTGCACACAAAGCTCCTGGAGGGTTAACCCAGGGAGCGGGACACCAGGGCAAATCAGATCACCAAGCAGCCCACCCGACTTCCTGGAAGGATGGGGGGTACCACCCAAAGACCCAGGAGGAGACATGTAAGCCCTGGAGGATATCATATTTTTTTGCCGGTTTAAAGCACGCCAATGCAGATGATGCCTATCCTCCCCAAAGTCAGGGGCTGTCCATCCAAAAAACGAATTTATAGAAGGTAAAAAGGAAAAGGCATATTTTATTTGATGCTATAGGAAAGATCCTTGTGGGCTTCCCTGGTGGCTCAGTGGTAAAGAACCCTCCTGCCAGTACAGGAGACGTGGGTTCCATTTCTGGATCAGGGAAGATCCCCTGGAGAAGGGAACAGCAACCCACTCCAGTATTCTTGCCTGGAGAATCCCATGGACAGAGGAGCCTGGAGGGCTACAGTCCATGGGGTTGCAAAGAGTTGGACATGACTGAGTGAGTAAACAACAGACCCTTGTAGCCACCCTACTCCTGTTAAGTACCAAACTCACCAGAGCTAAAAGCTACATGCTTAGCGAGCAAAACTGTGTCCAAGTCAGCCTCAGAAGCCTCCTCTGGACAGCACCCTTCGCCCAGTTCCCCGAGTGCCCCTGGATGGGCTGGCACCACTGCTCACTGGCCAGGCCGGCTCTCCCACTGGCTCCAGGGACCAGCAGATCCAGAGCCAGCAGCTACAGCTGGCAGCCCATTACAGTCCTTGCAGGAGAACAGCTACTGGTGAGTGCTTGTGTTTACAAACAGCAGAAAGGACAGTACTGACACCAAAATCCACGCGAGATTCCAGTCAAAGCAGACAGGGAAGAAATAAATATTCACACCAGGCTCTCATTTTTAAGACACTTCCTCGTTTGGCCAACGTTGGATGTGAGCGGTGTTGGGTGTTGGGAAGGGAGCGGATGGAGCTGAGGCTGAAGAGGTCTCAGGCAATCCTGGGAGGGCCCGTGAAATGCCCCCACGTGACGCCTGATGGTGTGTTTCTGCAGCTGAGGATCAAGATCAAGGGGCAGAAGTGATGTCACTGGCTGCAGACAATGACCTGAGGCTAGACAGGGTGGCTGGCTTTATGCACCGCTCCCAGCTCCACCGTGACTGCTGGTCACAGGTTCCGTGACTCAGTATACCCACCAGGTGGGACAGATTTCAATTCTTTTGTATGAGTTGTTTGTTTATTTTTGACTGTTCTGGGTCTTAATTGCACACAGCCTTTCTCCAGCTGGGGAAGGTGGTGGCTACTCTCTAGCGGGGGGGCACGGCTCTAGAGCACGGGCTCAGTAGTTGCAGCACACAGGTTAGCTGCTCTGCAACATGTAGGATCTTCCCAGACCGGGGATTGAACCTGTGTCCCCAGCATTGGCACGTGGATTCTTAACAACTGGACCACCGGGGAAGCCCAGGATGGATGCAATTCCATGATGAGAACCAGAAAATATCCGTGAGATGGTTCAAACAAGAAAGCATGGTGTGCGTGCCTGCAATCATTTCCCAAGGTGAGGGTCCATCTCGTGCGACTTTGAAGATGCCTTTATTTTCAAGAGGAAAAGACAAAGTATAACTCTCTTGGCCACTCTCCAGTGCCAGGTCAAGTTAGATCCTGACCAGAGTCCCTAGAAACTCAGTATGGCTCAAGGCCACCAGAGATGACAGAGCAAAGAGTTAATTCCAAAACCTAACACTGTCTTTGTCAGCCTGGGAGATACTGAGCACAGTACATTGCATAGCACTGAAATACCAGGGGTGAACCTGGAGAAAGGCCCCTTCTTCAAGTTGCTAGTTATAAAGGGACCCTGTCTTCAGGCAGGAGGGGCCCTACTTAGATGGGCTCTCTCCAGTTTAATCAGCAGCATGGGCTTACCTGGTGGTCCAGTGGATAAGAATCCACGTTGCAATGGTTTGATCCCTGGTCCGAGAAGACCCCATAGCGGGCAGCTAAGCCTGAATGCCACAACTACTGAAGCCAAGCTCTAGAGTCCACGAGCCCACAGCTACTGAAGCCCACATGCTCGAGAGCCTGTGTTCCACAACAGAGAAGCCACTGCAATGAGAAGCCCGTGCACCTCAACAGAGTAGGCCCCGCTCTCTGCAAGTAGAAAAAACCCAGGCGCAGCAATGAAGACCCAGCACAGCCAAAAAATTCATAAATAAATCTTAAAAAACCATCACCCGTTAAAAAAAAACTCAAGCGGCTGGAGGCAGAAAGCAGCTGACATGTAGGCTCTCGAGGGCTGGGACTTCACTCACTCTGTGGTCACTGCAGTCCCCGCCCCGCACAATGACCGGCACAGAGAGGACACTTGATCCGCTCATCACAGGATGACTGAAGCAACAAAGGAGAAGGGAAAAGACACCCACATCGGAATCCACTCACTCACCAGCCCTGGGGCGACTGATTCCCCAAAGAAGCCAGATTCTCAAGAAACAGGAGGCTCCCTCAATCGCACCACCCCAGTATTTCCCAGACTTGCCCGGTGTGAAAAATAATGATTAAAATACACCAGCAAAAGGAGCATAGTGCTTGCTCAGCGTCCAGATCCCCTCGCCCCTCTCCCGGGAGGTTCCGATGCTGCGGGGCAGGGGCACCACCCCAGGGTCTGCAAGCTTAACCTGCATCCCAGGTCATTCTCAGGAAATGGATCTGGAGAGTACCAGCCAGGCCGCCTACCCTTTCCCGGAGGCTGCTGGCCCGGCCCACCCACCTCCTCTCTCAGTGAGAGGAGTCCGCCAGCTGGGTCATGTCAGTTTCAGTTGGCCTTTTTTAAGCAACTGCCTGGGATGCAAGGTACCTGCAAGAGGGGCTGGACTTGGCGCCCAACCTCAGGGGCCCCCACGACAGCTTATGAGCAGCACCCAGAAGTCCCGGAGGCTGCCAGGAGACACACACTGCCAGTCGAGGCTCGTCAGCGGCTGATGGACTCCCGAGCTCTCCGCCTTCTTGTTGCTCGACCCTCTGACCCTTCCCTTGCAACCTGGTCACTTTTCTCAGCTGCTGACCTACCAGGAAATGGGTGAGGCGCCGGGGCCCTACAGAGGATCCAAAATTACCTGCAGATCTGTGACCCCAAGGCATCCAGGAGAACAGAAAGCTGACTCAGAGCCAACAGCTCCCACTGCAGGAAATAAACTCAAACTCTGTACACCTGGTCAGAGCTGGACGGAAAGTTCCCAGGGTCTGACTCAGTCAACTGTGGGCATTGTGGGCACAGGACCTGGTGATTCTCTGCCAGTCAGCGTCCGGCTCCTGCAGGTTTCACACCTGTATCCCCTCCCCATTCCTGGCACTGCCCAGGGCCCCGCCTGGCCACACCACTGTGGCACCAGGACCACACACACCTGCAACCAGACTCGGCAGATATAAGCCTCTTCTTTCTTTTACGAGGGGTTGGGGTGGGTAGATTTCTACCCCTCAACACTGGTCTGGGCGTGCTAACCTTGTCCTCAGCCAGGCGGCCCCAGACCTGTGAGGAAGTGTTGGTGCCCATCCTGCCACCCTGAAAGCCTCGGCTCCCATCACCACCTTCGAAGCCCAGTGTGTCCCCAAGGACAAAGCCAGGGCCCAGCCCCTCCAGGAAGTGTCTGTGGACCACCTCAGTCCACAGTCTTTGTCCCTGGGACCTCTCCTCCCTTAGACCCTTGGCATCAATGATATCCCCAGGGCACAGTGGGCAGACAGGCAGTCCTGGGAGGTCAGGCGCCCCAGTTCCCTCTTTCTACTGCTTCTCTCCCCGACACCCTCTACCCTTGACTTTGCCCAGATTAGAACCTGATTGACAGACTGACTAAAGGACTTCGCTCTTCACAGCCAGAACTAAGTAGCCTACCCAAGACAGGTTCCAAGGCCCAGGGAACTTTCCAGACCTGTCTCCACTCCCCTGGAAGGGGAGAGAAAGCTCAGTCTACATCCCAGAGATCAGCTGACAGCTCGCCAAGCTCTCTGGTGTCAGCCACCCTGGCACGTGCTATATCTCCAGCATCTAACTTTAGACTCTCCTGGTCTCTTCCTCTCCCAGTCCTGTTAAATGCTCCTCCTCTTTCGTAATTCCAAGCAGAGAATTCTATCTCAGATGGGCTCCAAGATTCTATAACAGAGCAGCACCCCTCAATACTGCCAGCCTCTTTGATCCCACAAACTTTGCCCCCACTGTGTCCTTTGTGGTCAGAAACCCTCTTCCCGGCCCAGCCACGCCCACCTTTCTCCTGTCACCTGACCGGGAGCAGAAGTATCTGCCTGCAGGGGCAAAACCAGGCATATTCCCCCAGAAGCTAAACCAGAAAGAAACTGAACAAGAAACTTGGAAACTAACAATTTTAAGAAGCTAACAAAGGAGAAACTGAAGACAGAGGTGAAAGGAGCACCATGCAATTTCTTTTCATCTTTCTTCTTGACTTTATTCTCACTGAGCCCACATGCCAGTTTCATATAGTGCTTTTTTAGTCGTTAACACTCTTGTTGAGATCACTGTAAATTCAAATGCAGTCTTAAGAAATAATACCAAGATCCCTCGTACACTTCACCAAGTCTCCCTCAATGGTAACATCTCATAAGATAACACCACAACACTGCTATAACCCACAGATCTGATTCAGATTTCCCATTTTACTTGTAATGATTATTAAGTCCCATAAGATTGTATCACTGGTGTATGTCTATGTATGTATATGTCTGTGTATCTACCAACAGTCAAGATTCTGAACCAAGAATTCCCTGGCAGTCCAGTGGTTAAGACTCCTCGCTTTCAGCACAGCAGGCATGGAGTCGACCCCATGGACTGTAACCTGCCAGACTCCTCTGTCCACGGGATTCTCCAGCCAAGAATACTGGAGTGGGCTGCCATTTCCTTCTCCAGGGAAACCTCCTGATGCGGGGATCGAACCTGAGTCTCCTGCATTACAGGCAAATTCTTTACCATCTGAGCCACCGAGAAGGCCCCAGGAATGTTAGAAAAGTGAAAGTGTGAAAGTGTTAGTTGCTCAGTGTGTCCGACTCTCTGTGACCCTAGGGACTGCAGCCTGCCAGGCTTCTCTGTCCATGGGATTCTCCAGGCACGAATGCCCGAGTGGGTTGCCATTTCCTCCTCCAGGGCCAGGAACAGTAGCTCAACGACAAATCTGGCAGTTTGGGAGAAAGCACTGAATATGCAAACAAGACAGCCCCATCACCAGGGAGAGGCCTAGAGGCCCCGGTCCAGGATTACAACCCACGCAGGACAGAGCGAGGAGAGAACTGCGGAATGTGTCCGGTCCCATCCCCTGGGGGCCACCTTTTCTAGGGGAAACAGCTTTTAGGGCTACAGACAGCGTTACAAAATTCTCCCTTCCCCCAGGGCGCTCGGCATCACAATAGCCCAGCATTGCAAAGGCGTTGCAATAGAACCAGCCTCGTTCCTCCCAGCTCCTCCAGCTTCAAGCAGCTACAAAAATACTCCTCTGGGTCTGCTCTTTGTCCAGCTCAAATGCTCAACTCAACCAACCGTTCAAACTGTTTCCTGAACCTCTGGTCGTCTGGTGCCACTTCACGGGAGCAATGTTCCCATTAAGACCTAACCCAGAATTCAGCAGCAGAATTCAAACGGGTCAGGGCAGTTTGTCAATTTCTTCCCCTAGCCCCTTGGCTCTGTTTCCATCCATTGTTCCATAACACAGGCAATTAGCACACACAAACACCACAAATAAAATAACAATACAGAATGACACATCCACTTGATGAAACTTGACACAGCAATCAAGAACAGCTTTTCAAAGAGTAGGAAAAAACTCTCTAAAATACAATGTTAACTGAAGAAAAACAAAGTCAGTGTTGGGCCCTTCCCACCCTTCCAAACTCCAGTTTAGGTGCCTCCTCTGAGAAGCTCCCCAGGAAAGCCCTGCCCCTTCCAGTCTCCCCAACGTCCCAAGCACAGCTCCAGTCGCAGTTGGTCAGTGCTCAAGGTCAACCACCTGCTCCTTAAGGATGGAGATGGGGAGCGGGAGGGAGCCGTGTCTTGTTCCACAATCCTAGCATGCATAAAGATCTGTAATAAATGTGTGATGAATTAGTTTATCACAACCATGCCTTTAGCTGCAGAACAGGAAGAACATTATTATTCCATTTGGGAAAGAATATATGTACACATAATATTAATATGCATAGACGTATTGGTTCGTGCAGAAAAGACTGGGGGAATAGAAATCAAACTGCTTATAGGGATTATGAAACCTGGGGGAGAAAACTTCAGAGGAATTTCACGTGTATATTTCTACATTGCTCAACTTAAAAAAAAAAAAGTCCTGAGGCACCCCTGGTGGTCCAGTGGTTAAGAAACTGCCTGCCAATGAAGGAGATACAGGTTTCATCCACAGGTTCAGTCCCTGGTCCGGGAAGATCCCACATGCAGTAGAGCAACTAAACCCGTGGTTCACAACTCCTGAGCCTACGTGTGCTACTGAATCCCACTGGTCCTAGAGCCCATGCTCTGCAACAAGAGAAGCCACCGCAATGAGATGTCTACACACCCTAAGAAGAGTAGCCCCTGTTCACAACTAGAGAAAACCCGCACAGCCAAAAATAACTAAAAGTCCCTTCCTAACTTCAATGATCAGAAAAAAGAAAGCAACTTTTTAATAGAAAATATACACAGGCAATATCAAGATATTAAAAAGCCTCTCTTAGAGAATTCCCTGACAGTCCAGCAGTTAGGATTGCACGCTTTCACTGCTGAGGGCCTGGGTTCAACCGCTGGTCAGGGAACTAAGATCCCACAAGCCGTGCGGTGTGGCCAAATAAATAAAATTAAATATGAAAATAATTGTTTAAAGTATGACCAAGTAAAAACGCTGGGGAGCGGGGGAGATTTATTTGACATTTTAGGGAGACACATTACAGGCCTGGCTTTGTCAACTCAAAACTCTGGGTCTGCCGTGGCGCACTGCTGGCTCCTTGGACTCCCAGCCGTGGGAGGCGGAAGGCTTGGCGTCTGCAGTTAGGGTGGTG
This sequence comes from Madoqua kirkii, assembly GCA_006408675.1. Taxonomy (NCBI): domain Eukaryota; kingdom Metazoa; phylum Chordata; class Mammalia; order Artiodactyla; family Bovidae; genus Madoqua; species Madoqua kirkii. The sequence goes on along the minus strand of SJYC01019109.1, from coordinate 7,817 downwards.
CGCTCAATCTCATCGAAGCCGGACAGAGTGCTATTCTGCACAGCTTCTCCGGCAGGCAGCCCAGGGCCTTCTGACTCATGATTAAGTCATCCCAGTTGTCAGCCTTTCCCTCCCGGTAGGATGCCACCGACAGAGACGATTTCTCCAAGACCACGTCAGAGCTATTTCGATATAAGAAACGACACAGGAAGGACGCAGGGACAGCCCGATGGCCACCGCCCTGAGCGACTTGGGTGCGTGAGGGCACCTTCTTGGGCACAGCTGTGCAGCGAGACACCGTTCCTCCAGCCTGCAGTCCTCCACTGTGCCCAGCAGACAGGAGGCTGAGACGCCTTCCAGAACATGCACTGCACATGGGCAACCACACACTAGGTAAAACCCCTGTACATGACACAGACTGCACAGAGCATGCAAAACTATACCTGATTCGTTTCCTCTGGCAGGTGAAGTTCTTCTATTTTAAAATTCCCATTATGGGCATCCCTGGCGGCTCAGTGGTATAGAATCAGCCTGCCAATGCAGGGTTTGATCCCTGGTCAGGGAAGATCCCACACGCAGCAGAGCAACTAAGACCTTGTTCCACAACTCCTGAGCCTGTGCTCTAGAACCCAGGAGTCGAAAACTACTGAAGGGCACATGCCCTTGAGCTGGTGCTCCCCAACAAGAGAAGCCACCGCAATGAGAAATCAGGGCACCGCAACAAGAACAGACCCCCCTCTCGCCGCAACTAGAGAAAAGCCCGCACGGCAACAAAGACCCAGCACAGCCAAAAATAAATAAATTAAAAAAAAACTTTTTTAATTCCCATAATGATTTTTAACTGTGCGTATCCTAAACAAAAGCTACATTTTTCAGCGTCATCTCCAGTTGGTCTCCTGGTTTACCAGGTGAGGTTTACCAACCTCATCAAAGGAGAAACCAGCCGGGTGTGGTGTGAGAGGTCGGCAGTAGACCCACGCTGGCGCCTGGTGCTCAGGACTCTGTCCAACCACGTGTTCCAGGGCTTTCCTGGGGATGTGGGTCAATCACCCACCCTTCGGGATACAGCTGTACAACGGCTTCAGCTTCGCGGTTAAGGCCTCAGACTCTGAAGTTACACAGATCTAGGTGTGAAATCTCACTCTGCCTCTAACTGCCTTTCGGCCACTCTGTCAGTTCAGTCCTGTCACTCAGTCGCGTCCAACTCTTGGTGACCCCATGGACGCCAGGCTTCCCTCTCCATCACCAACTCCTGGAGCTTGCTCAAACTCATGTCCATTGAGTTGGAGATGCCATCCAACCATCTCATCCTCTGTCGTCCCCTTCTCCTCCTGCCTTCAGTCTTGCCCAGCATCAGAGTCTTTTCCAAGGAGTCAGTTGTTTCCATCAGGTGGCCAAAGTATTGGAGTTTCAGCTTCAACATCAGTCCTTTCAATGAATATTCAGGACTGATTTCCTTTAGGATGGACTGGGTGGATCATCTTGCTGTCCAAGAGACTCTCAAGAGTCTTCTCCAACACCACAGTTCAAAGGTATCAATTCTTCAGCGCTCAGCTTTCTTTACAGTCCAACTCTCACATCCATACATGACTACTGGAAAAACCATAGCTTTGAATAGACAGACCTTTGTAGGCAAAGTAATATCTCGGCTTTTTAATATGCTTTCTAGGTTGGTCATAGCTTTTCTTCCAAGGAGCAAGTGTTTTTTAAATTCATGGCTGCAGCGATTCTGGAGCCCCCCAACATAAAGTCTCTCACTGTTTCCATTGTTTCCCCATCTGTTTGCAATGAACTGATGGGACTGGATGCCAGGATCTTCGGTTTTTGAATGTCGAGTTTTAAGTCAGCTTTTTCACTCTCCTCTTTCACCTTCAAGAGGTTCTTTAGTTCCTCTTCACTTTCTGCCATTATCATCTGCATATCTGAGGTTGTTGACATTTCTCCTGGCAATCTTGATTCGAACTGTGCATCATCTAGCCCAGCATTTCGCATGATGTACTCTGTATATAAGTTAAATATGCAGGGTGACAATATATAGCCTTGACTTACTCCTTTCCTAATTGGGAACCAGTCTGTTCCATGTCTGGTTCTATCTGTTCCTTTGTGAGTTGCATACAAATTTCTCAGGAGGCAGGTAAGGTAGTCTGGTATTCCCATCTCTTGAAGAATTTTTGACAGTTTGCTGTGACCTACACAATCAAAGGCTTTGACGTAATCAATAAAGCAGAAGTAGATGTTTTTCTGGAACTCTCTTGCTTTTTCAATGATCCAACAGATGTTGGCAATTTGATCTCTGGTTCCTCTGCCTTTTCTAAATCCAGCTTGAACATTCAGAAGTTCACAGTTCATGTACTATTGAAGCTTGGCTTGGAGAATTTTGAGCATTACTTTGCTAGCATGTGAGACGACTGCAATCGTGCGGTAGTTCGAACATTCTTTGGCATTGCCTTTCTTTGGGATTGGGCCATTATGCAAGCCTTTTGAATCTCAGTACTGTCATCTGTAGGGGCTTCCCAGGTGGCACAGTGGTAAACAATTCACCTCCCAAGGCAGGAGACGCAAGAGGCATAGATTTGACCCCTGGTGGGGAAGATCCCCTGGAGGAGGAGATGGCAACCCACTCCGCTATTCTTCCTTGGAGACTCTCATGGACAGGGGAGTCTGGTGAGCTACCGTCCATGGGGTCACAAAGAATCAGACACAACTGAGCAACTGAGTACACATGGTCATCTATAAGCTAGGCATTTTTCTCCTATAGTTTCTGTGAGGATAAGAAAGAATAAACCAAAGTGCTCATATTTAGTGATGGGTAGTAATGACTGTCATCTTATTCTTCACCTTTCACCACCATCACCACCAACTCAGGAGAACAAAGGATCCAAGATTCTGAGCTGTTAGTCAACCATCACAAGGATTCTAAAGATTCTGTTGCTAAGCCTAGAAGAACAAGCAAATTCTGAAAACGTGAGCTTCTAAGATGGAATTCTTAGGAATCTGCTTCTAGAAAAGTTCTTAGGAAAGAAAAAAGGGCAAATACTGCCCACGAACATTGAGCAAACTTCAAACACTCTTCTCACCACTGCCAGCTCAAGTGAGAGCTCCATAAGCCTCTCAGAAGTTTCCAGTGATCCTTCCTATACTACCAAATGGTTATTATAAATGTGTTAAGTCCCAGAAAGTCCCAAGAAGAAAAATCCATTTTCTTACCAAATCAAATCAGCTCTTACCCTTAGTGCTTCATCCCTTTCTGAGCCCACTGGGCTACTAGCCCTGTATTTCACTAAGGCAGTCCAAGTGGAATACAGCAAGGCCAGACTGCTTGGGTTCAAATCCTGATCTCACCACTGTTTCGCTCGTGACCTTAGGCAAGTTACTTAGCCTCTCCGTGCTCCACTTCCTTCACTTATAAAAGGATAATAATAGTACTGATGCCAAGAGGTATAATACATGGTCCATGCTCAATAAACTCAGCAGTGATTAGTATTCTAAACACTCCAGCAGCAGGCATGTGGCCAGAAGCCACATCTTTGGGTCCTGGGCTCCTTGGAGGGTTTGTCACACAGTCACTACTTTTCTAAGAATAGACTTTCTCTTTTAGAAGACATGAGCCAATAGCCTGGGCAGAACCACAGGCCAGAGAAGGAGATGGCACCAGGGAAACTGCAGAACCACGGCACCCACAGACCACAGCTGGCTGCGAGAGGCTCAGGTGTGGGCGGAGGAAGGGGGCTGTGATGAGATGCATCCCCCACCAAGGAGCCAGCTCATGGAGACTCCAGGGGTTCGCAAGCGGCACAGCCTTCTTCCTTGGGCAGCTGTCAAGCCAGTGCCATCTTCTCTTACTCTCAGTTTTCCCGTGTCCTAAATGAAGGCCACGGATTTCCAGGTGTTCCCAGGACCGAGGTGGAGGGAAGGCTGGGTAAGAGCTGAGGAACACAGGCTTCCTGTCCATTCACAGCACCCAGGTCTCGGTACCTTCCCAACCCCTCACCGCATTTAACTCCCAGCACAGGGCCTTCCCCTTCCGGAGGGGCCAGCACAGAACCGAGAAAGAAGGAAGTGCTTAAAGTTCTGTTTTATGTGGTGGGAGGGAGAAAGGGTCGAGTAGCCGGTCTCAGCACCATTTCCCTTTCCCAGGAGGACCTTGTTCATAGAAGCTGAGTACAGGAAGGAGAAATAAAGAGGGTCTCCATCACTAGGGAGACATTCCCTGTGTTCTGGAGACAGGCCACACACCTGTACACCAGGCTGAGCCTTATAAAGGGCTTGCATGTAAATTAGCCCTTTTAATCTTTGCAACAAGCCTGTAATATACATATCATTCTTATAACATAGAAACTGAAGCATAGAAAGATTAGGTAACATCTCTGAGATCACTTGAGGGAAAGCAGTGGCACCAGGCCTTGGCTCCACACTAAATATTCCTGTCACCACATCACAGGTGGCTCTGTGATTCACCTACCCTGGTCCTTCAAGCCTGAGTCAGACACCCCTCCTAAGTGGCCCCCCAGCTTCTCCAGAACACATGAAGAATCAAATATCTCTGCTACACTATGGCATCACTGACTCAATAGACTTTAAGTTTGAGCAAACTCTGAAAGATAGTGAACGACAGAGGAGCCTGGTGCGCTGCAGTCCGAGGAATCGCAGAATCAGACACAAATGAGCAACTGAACAATAACAGTGCTACACGATACTGGGCGGACCCTGAAGGCAGAGACTGTGTGGCTGGGCTCTCCCTCAGGACGACTGCCCAGGGCCTGGCACTTGCTCTGTGGATGGGCACCTAATAACTATCTGTCATGTGGATGACCAACTGCCAAAGAGAGGAGACCTGGAGAATAGCCAGAGCTGCAGAGCCGGGCCCCCGAGACATGATTTTGACCCCACCCAATCTGCTCTCCTAATCCTGGTCTCTGCATGCCGAGGGGCACTGAGTCTCACCCGGGCAACACCAACTTTAGAAAGAACCAAGGACTCCTTCCAAGCAGCTGCCTGACCACCATCTAAGGTTCGACTGGGGCCAAGACACCCAGTGAGGCAAGCTTCCCGGTTATCGTCTGTGTCCATGATAACTGACATCCGTATCCCTACGTGCATGCATGCAGGCTGGGCTCATGGTCGCCAGACAGGACATGTACATCAGGTCTCTACAAACACTGGGGAACACAAAGATGGCCACCTCCCACTTAATAGTAATAGAATCAGGTGGAGGGCGCTGGGGCCAGAGTCATCAGCCTTGGGAAGGAGGCAGCCAGATTCAAGCATCACCAAACAGAACCTTTCTCCCTCCACAAAGGGATGGAAGTGGCCAGGAGAAAGGAATTCAAAAGCAACAGCGCTTCTGAGGGACTCAGCGTGACCCAGACTGGCTCTGCTAACTCAGAGGACAAACCCAGGGCAGCAGCTGCGCTCCTGGTCAGAAGACAGCTGAGGCAGAGTCCGCAGACCCTGGCTGCAAACATGGCAGGGTGATCCAGAGTGTGAGAGAGCTGGGGAAGCATGAAGCAGGAAGGCACCAGGGGAGACTTCCTGGAGAAACTGAAATGAGTTTTGGGCACAGCAAGCTACTTTCTTCAGGACAGTGTTAAACAACGGCTCAGTCATGTCTGACTCTTTGCGACCCCATGGACTATAGTCCACCAGGCTCCTCTGTCCATGGGATTCGCTGGGCAAGAATACTGGAGTGGGTAGTCATCTTCCCATCCCAGGGATTGAACCGGGGTTTCCTGCATTGTAGGCAGATTCTTTGCTGTCTGGGCCACCAGGGGAGGCCAGTCAAAGTGAAAGTGAAAGTGAAGTCATGTCCCACTGTTTGCGACCCATGGACTGTAGCCCACCAAGCCTCTCCGTCCATGGGATTCTCTAGACAAGAATACTGGAGTGGGTTGCCATTTCCTTCTCCAAAGGATCTTCCCATCCCAGGGACTGAACCTGGATTTCCTGCATTGTAGGCAGATTCTTTGCTGTCTGAGCCACCAGGGGAGAGTCACGTCTCTGAGCCCAGAGTCACGTCTAATTTTCACGAACATCTCTTAGCAAGGCTCTCAAGAGCATAAGGGCCTCCAGAGAAATAGCCAGATCTTATTTGTCTTTGAGAGCCCGGCCCAAGACCAGGACACGGTACTGCCAGTTACAAGGAGCTTGGCGGGAGGAAAGACGGAGTGATCCATGTGGGAGAAAACAGCAGAACTGGCATGGAGAATGGATGAACTTCACGGAAGGTGAGAAATGAGGCGGGACCAAAGGGGAAGGGAGTGAGGGTGGACAGGTGGCCGTGGGAGCTCAAAGGCCAGTGTGGCTTGTGGGCAGTGTCAGCTAGAGAGGGTCCCTGAAAGGGAAGTGAGGAAGAGGGAGGGAAGAAAAACAGTCCTGAAATAACACCACCAGACAGCGGGCTCTCTGCTGAGAAGGCAGGGCTTAGAGCTCCTGTAACAGGCAATTATCAGGGATTCGCAAACACGGGAATTATGGAAAGGAAACATCGGTCCCCAGCAGGGCAGGCAACTGGCCACAGACCCGAGCCTCCAGACTGGGTGCTGAGTCCTGCTTCCTCCCGCACAGGGTGGACAAGTGGAGAAAAGAATGCCCACCTCGGTTGTGATTGGTGGCTCAGGGCACCAGGGCAGACCCTGAATCTAGTATTTGGCAAGCTCCCTCAGTCCGCACACCACTGGAGAAACAGACTGATCTGTGAGACCTCCCAAATCAGGCTCAATGTGGGCCCAACCACCAAATGCGGGCCAGTAGAGGAGCTCACTGGCCCCAGGATCTCGGGAGAGAGGGAGACAGGCCCATGTTTGCAAAACCCCAAACAGCTCCTGCATCTGAGCAGCCCTCAGTGCTGGTGACCTGGTGTGCAGGGGACGCTGGGGGCCCCACTACAGGGAGGTGGAGGCCTGGCTGCCAGTCCTGCCTGGGCACTGCCACCTAGGGTGCCCTTTTACTGCCATCAGTAAAGAAACTAACAACCCATTTCCACTCTCTATGGTAAGATTTAATGTTTTCAAGTTCCCAACTCATTAGAAAAAACCCTGAGGCTGAGAAAGATTGAAGGCAGAAGGAGAAGGGGGAGCGACAGAGGATGAGATGGTTGGATGACATCACCAATCCAATGGACATGAGTTTGAGCAAACTCCAGGAGATGGTGAAGGACAGGAAAGCCTGGCGTCCTGCAGTGCATGGGGTCACAAAGAGTCAGACACGACTGAGCGCGACAGGGCTGAGCGACTAAACAACAGCAACAAAGATTTTTTCTGCCAAACGAGAGCTCCCTGCTTCAGAGTCTCCAACAAGTTCAAGACACAGGTTCCCACTTCCTTCCCAAAGGGCTCCATCCGCCTTCCGAGAAGACCAAGCAAGCCCCACCCTGGAGTCCTAAGCTTCAGGTTCTATGGCAACCGAAGTTCTGGGCTCCCGGTTGCCCTCTGCCCCGGGGGGCTCGATGCCTTCTGACCAGTAGGACAAGAGCAAATTCCCGCAGAGGCCAAGGATTCCGGAACGCCAGAGCCGCCTGGAAACTTCCTTCCCCGGCCCTTTAAACCCCAGCTCGAAGCCTGCGCCGCGGCTTCCTTCCCGAGGCGCACATACAGCGTGGAGATAACCAGGTGCCGAGACGAGCCCACTTCCAGGTCAGGGAATTGCCCGGGGTTGGGGTGGGGGAGAGGGCCGGGGGAGGGGACCGCGGGGCCGAGCCGAAGGTCCGGCCAGGCACCCGCCAAGCAGGAAATTCCACCTGTCGCGCCGGCGCCGAGGCCACAAACCGGCAGCGCAGCGGCTCCCTCGACCGAGACAAGCGTGGCGCTGCCGGTTCCCCGGTCCTCCTGGTGCCCCCGGCG
>SJYC01019108.1:0-31085 GCA_006408675.1 Madoqua kirkii | reverse complement strand
GCCACTTCCTAAGGTAGTGGAGCCGCCAGGCTGATTCCCTGCCTCGTGGTGGTCCTCGGCTCCTGCTGTGCCCCGCACCGAAGAGACCTGCGGGAAGGACCAAGCGATGGCGAGAAACTTAACCCTCCTGCCCTCCTCCTCGCCTAGAAGTGGCCCTTTCCGCTGGAAGACAGACTCCCAGCCGCCTCTCCGAGGCCCGCCACGATTTCCCTCCGTCCCTGCCTCCCTCTGTCTTCAAGCTCTCCCCACCTAGCTCCACATTCAGGTCCCACGTAGAACCCCTCCAAACCCAAACAAAATCCAGGACGCCCCTGGGCCAGCCTGCCCCTCCAGCCACTGCCCTCGGTCCCTCCTGCCAGCAGCTGCCCGCCCAGCCCTCCCCAAGTTCCTCAACCCCGTGCCCTCTTCTCTGTCCTGGGCTCCATCACTTATCTGCAGCATCTGATACCCATAGATCCAGGCCTCCAATGCCCACCTTACCTGGTTCAGGCTTCCAATGCCCACCTTCCCTGGATTTTAGTTCTACGTTCTTGCCCCTAAACATCAAGGTTCCTAAAGCTCTCTCTTTCAGCCTCTTTTTCCTCTACACTTTCTCAGCAACTCATCTTGTGGTTTCAAGGGGGTAAATCTGGGGTTTCCCTGGTGGTACAGCAGCTAATATTCAGGGGGCTGGGGTCAATCCCTGGTCCCGGAACTAGATCCCACATGTTGCAATTAAGACCTGGCGAAGCCAAATAAATATTTTAAAAAACCCACAAAGCCAACATGCCCTGCATTGTTAAAATAACTTAAAAAGGAGGTAAGTCAATGGCAACCCACTCCAGTACTCTTGCCTGGAAAATCCCATGGACAGAGGAGCCTGGGAGGCTGCAGTCCATGGGGTCACTAAGAGTCGGACACAGCTGAGTGACTTCACTTTCACTTTTCACTTTTATGCACTGGAGAAGGAAATGGCAGCCCACCCCAGGATTCTTGCCTGGAGAATCTCAGGGATGGGAGATCCTGGTGGGCTGCCATCTATGGGGTCGCACAGAGTCGGACACGACTGAAGCGACTTAGCAGCAGCGGCAAGTCTGCCTTCCTAGCACTGACATTACAAAAGAGTGGCGATCTGGCATTAACAGTTCTTTGGGAACCTCTCCATACTCTACTGGTATTACACAGTCAATAAGTAATACTGAGCACAAACTGTGTGCTGAGCCTTGCTCTAGGTACTGGGAGACAAGAGTAAACAAAAGCCCTCCTTTGCAGCCAGCGAAGGTCCATCTAGTCAAAGCTATGGTTTCTCCGGTAGTCATCTATGAATGTAGAGTTGGACTTTAAAGAAAGCTGAGTGCCGAAGAATTGATGCTTTTGAACTGTAGTGTTGGAGAAGACTCTTAAGAGTCCTTTGGACAGCAAGGAGATCCAACCAGTCAATCCTAAAGGAAATCAGTCCTGAATATCCATTGGAAGGACTGATGTTAAAGCTGAAATTCCAATACTTTTGCTACCTGATGCAGTGAACTGACTCATTTGAAAAGATCTTGATGCTGGACAAGATTGAAGGCAGAAGGAGAAGGGGACGACAGAGGATAAGATGGTTGGATGGCATCACCGACGCAATGGACATGAGTTCGAGTAGGCTCAGGAGTTGATGATGGACAGAGAAGTCTGGCATGCTCCAGTCCATGGGGTCTCAAAGAGTTGGATATGACTCAGTGACTGAACTGAACTTGCAGTCAGCAAGCTCTGAACGTCCTTCCCAGACTTGTCCATCTTGCACTGTTTCCTCCAGTTATAATATGATCATTCTCCTAGGCTCCAAACCTGACTCTCCACCCTCCTTTGCATCTCGTGTGTAATTTGTTCCAGACCTCACCAAGTCTTTCTCTTAAGCGGGTGATGTGTAGCATCCTCTCGTTCCTCTCCATTCAGAGGATCCCACTCCAAGCTCTTACCCACCTTTGCCTGGATTAGAAAATGAAAGTGAAAATCACTCAGTCGTGTCCAACTCTGTGTGACCCCTGTGGACTATAAAGTCCATGGAATTCACCAGGTCAGAATACTGAAGTGGGTAGCCTTTCCCTCCTCCAGGGGATCTTCCCAAGCCAGGATCAAACCCAGGTCTCCCACATTGCAGGCAGATTCTTTTGGCCTGTATTAGTGTAAGAATCAAATGGAGAATGTGCCCGCTGTGTCCATGGAGAGAAGCTGTGATGCCGCACTCTGGCCTGAGGCACAGGGCCACCTAGACACAGAGGATGTCAGCTCCATTAGTCCGAGCCACTGTCTGGACAGTGGCTAAGACTACGGTGGCTTTCCTGTTGGTCCAGTGGCTAAGACTTCACACTGACAGTACAGAGGATCCAGATTCCTCATCAGGGAACTAGATTCCACAAGCCACAACAGAAAAAGATCCTGCATGCTGCACCTAAGACCTGGTACAGTCAAATAAATATATATATATTTTAAAAAGATAAGCCTGAACACATGGTTTTGAAAGTCGGTGTCCCATCCAGGGGTTGTAATGGCCTTTCCTACATGCTGGAATATACAAAGACAAAAGGAAACTGACGAAAAATTGTCCAAGATGGAGTCAGACTGTTCATCAAGAAGAAAGCACAGCTAGCACTCTCAGAAACAGAAACAGACGATGCTGAAGACACATTGTTTATGTTCAATAACCCAAACATCAAAGGAAGGTGTGGCTGCCGAGAAAGCTTTATATTTGACTCTTTAGGACTCTGCAGTCTGTGGGCCCCAGAACTGCAGAAGCTCCAGGAGTTATTGGAGAAACCACGTGACTGTCACATGCTCCAGGTCTGCAGGATCTGGCCACCCTACAAGGAGAACAAAGTGATGCATTTAAAAACAATATAATAAGCAAATGCGTCTCCTGCCTCCAGTTTGGCCACCCTTTTATCTCTCCTGTGCACGGCAGTCAGGTCACTCATGCTACACCGCAGCTCCTTTAAAACCCTCAGTGTTGGACTTCCTTGGTGGTCCAGTGGTTGGGAATCTGCCTGCCAAGGCAGGCGACATGGGTTCAATCCCTGATCCGAGAAGAGTCCACAGGCCAAAGATTCCAAACTAAGTGAGCCTGCAGAGAGCCCGAGAGCTGCAACAAAGACCAGCACAGCCAGTAAATAAATAAATGCCCGGCTGTCACCGTGTGACTTGTCTTCCTTTGCTAACTCATCTCCCAGCACTCCTACTGGGATCCCTTCTCTGCAGCCAGAATTCCCCACTATTGCTCTTCCCAGTGCTTCTCACCCACTGGAAGCCTTTCTCCTTCACAGACATCGCTGCACGTCAGGAGAAAGTCACCTGCCACAGCAGTAGTCATTTGTGTTCTTCACAGACTATTTCTAGGTCTCTGCCGTCTAGGCACAGGCTAAGATTTGCAGTTAGATGTAGCCCTATGGCTAGCTGTGGGCAGGGAAATGACAAATGGCAGATGATACTCACCTTTTCCAGGTAGGAGTGTGAGGAGGCAATGCACAACCCCAGCATCGTCTAGCAAGACCCCCATCACCCCGCAGCCCGGCTGCAGTGAGCAGAGACAAACTGTGGTATTTATCACCTTTTCTTTGCATTTCTGTCAGTGTGTCATGCACAGTCCTCAGGGCCTAGCACACTGATTGACACTAGTAAATCATATCCACTGAATAAGTAGCAAAAAAAAAAAATCTGCCACCTTCTGCCATATGTAGCACTCTAAAACTAAATAGAAGATGTCAGAATGTACTTTTCTGCATAATGGGACAAAATCACCTAGGGAATTTGTAGGTGTACAAAGTAGGTGCTCTGCAGTCACCAGTGATGCAGTATTCTTCAGAGAGGGTAGATGATTGAAAGTAACCCATCCCAAGTAATGACAAGGAGAGACACTCATGGCACTGAAACCGCTCCTCCACCCCCGCCCCCCACACAAAAGAAGCATCTCATATTGTCTCCCAGGTTCCTTCAGCATCCCCTCTTACTTCATGGAGCTGTGAATGGCTTGCACGTAGAAGGCACCCAGTGCTGTCATCTGAATGCAATGTAAATGTATGTGTTTACTGCAATCCCAGATCAAAAGAAGGTGATGCAGGCCAAGAGCTTTCCCGTGACACTGTGTCCTGCCAGCTTACTGAGTGCACACCATGCGTGTGACAGAGGAAGAAGTGTAACCACACATCCTGACACTCAACTCATGACATGTGAGGTCAGCGCTTCTGTTCCTAAATGGTACGTGAAAAAAGCCCAGAGCAGAAGCCTGATCTTCGTAATGTGCTCACATGCTCATCAGTTTCATGGCCTCGTGCTTCCCTGCAGCCACATTTAGAGAGCTCTTATGTGGACCAGGAAAATCAAAACGCCCTGGTGCGCAAGCTCTAGTTGAGAAGAGCTCCGGGTCCTGGGGGAACTGAGGGGGACAGATGAACTCTGCGTGTGACACCTTCATAGGAGCGACATTTGGGCTAAATTTGGATTTCACTGGGCCAAGGAGAGAAGGCAGGGTGGGGTGATATGGGGAAGACGCCAGGAGGATGCAGTGTTGCGGTCAAGGCCCGGGTGTGGGTGGGCGTCCTGCAGGGAGAAGGCTGTGCCCAGCAGACAGTGGGCATTTAGAATCTAGTTCATGTTTACCCTGCACAGGGAAGTAGGTGTCAAATGCAGTCCTCGTTCTAGAAAGTTAAGATACGTTCATGGACGAGGGCTCCGTAACAGGTTGGCTCTGTTCTCCCCTGCTCTTTCCAGACCTCCTCCACACCAGACTTGAGTGCAAACTGGTCCTCGCAGGAGTGGCCACTGCAGGCAGGCCTGGCATGATCTGCCTCACCCGGGTTTGCGCCCGATCTCATCACCTTGAGCAGCAGAGCTCGGTGATTTTAAACTTGAGCTGGAGCTGCCTGACATGGCCCCTACTCCCTTCCATGTCATTACCCATTGAAGCCAGTGTCTTTCAGCCTGTGGCCAGGTCCACCCGTGGACCACCCTCTAAGTAGCTCTGGCCCCAGGGACATTTGGGTGGTTTCAGCAGCCTTCCGAGGAGGCCCCCATGGACAGAGTCCTGGGGTCAGGAAGAGCAGGACTTATGGGGAGGGGATGGCAGCTTTGGACGAGGAGTGTTTGTGGGGGAAGAGAAAGGTGATGGTGAAGGCTGTGTGACACGGGCTGAGGCTGACACAGGTTAGAGTCTGGACACACCCCTTAGGAGCGTGAGGACCTGGCCACATCCAACAGGCTGTATGCTCTCAGGTTTCCTAAATTACCATTTAGGAACGGAAGCACTTACCCGCGTGCATAATTCAAGAGGATTGAAGCAAGGGGGTTTAGCGTCAGGACATGTGGTTACACTTCCTCTGCCACACGCATGATGTGCGCTCCGCTGATGAGACACAGTGGAGGGGAAGGGTCTTGGCCTTCTCTCAGCCTGGATCGCAGTAAATGCATGGCATGCACATTGCATTGAAATGACAGCACGGGCTGCCTTCTACATGCAAGGCATTCACAGCTCCACGAGGTAAGAGGGGATGCTGAAGGAGCCCGGGAGGTGCTATGAGACTCCTTTTGTGGGCAGAGTGGGGAGGGCAGTCTCGGTGTCCTGAGTGTCTCTCTTTTATGCTACTTCAGATCTGCCCATCTTAGTAATATTGGCTTCATCCGTTTAATGAAAAAATTGTAAAGACATCTTTGGAGACTTCCCTGGGGATCCAGCGGTTAAGACTCCAAAGGCACAGGTTTGATCCCTAACTGGGAAATGAAGACCCCTGCATGCTGTGGCGGGGGGTCTTCAAAATAAAATAAAAATTGATGACAAAAAAAAATCCATGATGTCGGCACACACACACACACAAGACATCACTGACTTCTTTTTCTTTGTCCCACTCAGCCACAAGAAACAAATCTGTCAGTTTCACCTCCAAAAATATTTGGAATCTGTCTACTCCCCAACCTTTATACTATGTCTCTCTATTCCAAGCCACCATATTCTCCTTCCTGGACTACGCATGACCTCCTGAAGCACTGCCTTCTTCCACTTGGTTCCACTCCAGCCCGTTGTGATGCCAGATACATGGCGCTCCATCAGCCACCTCTCAAAACACAAAGCACCTGACTTCCCTGGTGGTGCAGTAGTAAAGAATCCACCTGCCAATGCAGGGGACACACGTTCGATCCCTGGTCCGGGAATATCCCACGTGCCACAGGGCAACTAATCCCACACGCCCCCACTACTGAAGCCCATGTGCCCTAAAGACTGTGCTCCGCAACAAGAGAAGCCACCGCAATGAGAAGCCCACTCACCACAACTAGAGAGCAGCCTCTGCTCCACAACTAGAGAAAAGCTGGAGCAGCAGCAAAGACCCAGCACTGCCAAAAATAAATAAATAAAAATTAAAGAAATAAGAATAAATTTTTAAAAACCCCACAAAGCTCCTGAGGGCCAGGATTGCTATCTGCTTGTTCCCCAGCTCATACTCAATAAATGTTTGTTAGATTATTGATTTACTTACTTTTATTCAGCATTCATGCAACATGTTTATTGTATATTTACAGCATGTTAGGTACTGCTCTAACATGGAGGATGCAAGGGCCTATAAGATAGAAAATGTTCCTTTCAGAAACTGTTCCTACTGTCACGGGACATTGTAGTGGGGGTCAGGGGGAGTAAACACTGAAAGAACAAGGTAATTTGATAGAGATACATACTATGAAGTGTTAAATTATTTTAAAACTAAACGAATAAGTGAAAATGTTTTCTGGCTTTCTGTTTTCACTTAAAACTTTTTTATTGTTAAATGCAACACAAATATAGAAAACAGCATAAAATAAATATACAGTATTCTGGATTACTCTCAGGCAACAGCATCTTGGCAATGCAGCCGACCCTGAGCCCTCCATGTCCTGGTCCCCAAACAACTCCACTTCCCTTCGACTAGCTGTGTACTTACCTCTCTGGGGATTACTTGCGTGTTTTCTTAGTATGGTTTTTATCATGCAGGCCTGAATCTCTGCACATCAGGGTTTAGCTTCAACCCACTTTTGGTTTGTCTGTTTTGATTTAAATATGTTTTTTAGGTCTCTTTTAATCTAGAGATTCCCTTTTTTCTTCCTTTACAACTTATTTACTAAAGAAATCAAACCATTTGTCCTGCAGACTTTCCACAGGATTTTTGTGGATTGTCTTCTCCAATTGTTGTCTCTTTAGTGAATTTCCTCTCCACTTGTATTTTCTGCAAATTGTAGCATCTAGAGGCTGGGGCTTTCCAGGTGGCTCAGTGGTAAAGAATCCTTCTGCCAGTGCTGGAGATGTAAGAGACACGGGTTCAGTCCCTGGGTCTGGAAGATCCCTTGGAGGAAGAAATGGCAACCCCCTCCAGTATTCTTGCCTGGAGAATCCCAGGGACAGAAGAGCCTGGCAGGCTACAGTCCATGGCGTCACAGAGAATCGGAGACGACTGAAGTGACTGCTGCTACTGCTGCTAAGTCGCTTCAGTCGTGTCCGACTCTGTGCGACCCCATAGACAGCAGCCCACCAGGCTCCCCGTCCCTGGGATTCTCCAGGCAAGAACACTGGAGTGGGCTGCCATTTCCTTCTCCAGTGCATGAAAGTGAAAAGTGAACGGGAACTGGCTTAGTCGTGTCCGACTCGAAGCAACCCCATGGACTGCATCCTACCAGGTTCCTCCGTCCATGGGATTTTCCAGGCAAGAGTACTGGAGTGGTAATTTCCTCTCCACTTGTATTTTCTGCAAATTGTAGCATCTAGAGGCTGGGGCTTTCCAGGTGGCTCAGTGGTAAAGAATCCTTCTGCCAGTGCTGGAGATGTAAGAGACACGGGTTCAGTCCCTGGGTCTGGAAGATCCCTTGGAGGAAGAAATGGCAACCCCCTCCAGTATTCTTGCCTGGAGAATCCCAGGGACAGAAGAGCCTGGCAGGCTACAGTCCATGGCGTCACAGAGAATCGGAGACGACTGAAGTGACTGCTGCTACTGCTGCTAAGTCGCTTCAGTCGTGTCCGACTCTGTGCGACCCCATAGACAGCAGCCCACCAGGCTCCCCGTCCCTGGGATTCTCCAGGCAAGAACACTGGAGTGGGCTGCCATTTCCTTCTCCAGTGCATGAAAGTGAAAAGTGAAAGGGAACTGGCTTAGTCGTGTCCGACTCGAAGCAACCCCATGGACTGCATCCTACCAGGTTCCTCCGTCCATGGGATTTTCCAGGCAAGAGTACTGGAGTGGCTGCCATTGCCTTTTCCAATGGAAATGACTGGGCAGAGGCTTAATCAGATAAAGGTTTGATTGTTTTTTGTTTTTTAATTAATTTTCTGGCTGCACTGCATGGCATGTGGGATCTTAGTTCCCCAATCAGGGATGGAACCTGCACCCTCTGCAGGGGAAGCGCGGAGTCTCAACCATGAGAGCTCCAGGGAAGTCCCTGTTTGATTGTTTTTCGGAGGGAAGATGCTTAATAGGTGGTGATGTGTCTTTCAAGTGAGGTCCATGTCTGGTTATCTCATTCTGTTTTGCTAGTTCCATGCTTAGATTCTAAATTCAGGAAGTGTAACCAGTGGTGTTTAACTTATCATCCCTTGTTTATTTACATGCTGGAATACTTCTAAATAGAGAAATTTATCATCTATGTGGTTACCTGGTGGTAATGTTTCTACAGGAAGGAGAGAGTAAAGGCCTGTTGTTGTTGTTGGTCGGTCACTAAGTCACGTTCAACTCTTTGTGACCCCGTGGACTGCACGCCAGTCTTCCCTTATCCTTCACTGTCTCCCAGAGTTTGTTCAGACTCATGTCTATTGAGTTGGTGATGCCATCCAATCATCTCATCCTCTGTCACCCTCTTCTCCTCCGGTCCTAAAGGCCTGACTCTCCCTCTATAGCAGTTTTCAAAATAGTCAGCTCCCTAGCATCTTCCAAAGGAACCAGTTGGTGTTTGCTTTGTTTTTGTATTATTATGGCTTCTTGGATTTAAACGTATTTGGTATGTTTTGGTTTGTTGCCATTTTTATGCTATCGATGTTCAAACTCTCCCCTCTGTGACCAGCAGGAATGTCTTTAAGTGAGTTCTGAGTCATGTTCGATCTATTCCTCCTCATCTTCGATCATTCTTTGCTTTCTGGCCAGAGAGTTCAGGTGCACCTTGTACATTCTCTGCCTACACGTATAATCAGCCATTTTTCCAAGACGTCCTGTTGTCTTTCCATTGAGTTAGACAAGGCTGTGGTCCATGTGATCAGTCTGATTAGTTTTCTGTGATTGTGGTTTTCATTCTCTCCACTCTCTGATGAATAAGGATAAGAAGATTATGGAAGCTTCTTGATGGGAGAGAATGACTGTGGGGATAACAGTCTAGTTCTGATGGGCGGGGCCATGTTCAGTAAATCTTTAATCCAGCTTTCTGTTGATGGGCGAGGCTCTCCTCCCTGTTGTTTGACCTGAACCCAATTATGGTAGAGGTGATGAAGATAATGGTGACCTCCTTCAAAAGGTCCCCTTCATGAACTGCCACACTCAGTGCCCCCAACCCTGCAGCAGGCCACCACCAACCCACACCTCTGCTGGAGACTCCTGGACACTCACAGGCAAGTCTGGGTCAATCTCTTGTGGGGTCACTGCTCCTTTCTCCTTTCTCACTATGAACAAGGCTAGTGGAGGTGATGGAATTCCAGTTGAGCTATTTCAAATCCTAAAAGATGATGCTATTAAAGTGCTACACTCAATATGCCAGCAAATTTGGAAAACTAAGCAGTGGCCACAAGACTGGAAAAGGTCAGTTTTCATTCCAATCCCAAAGAAAGGCAATGCCAAACAATGTTCAAACTACCACATAACTGAACTCATCTCACACTCTAGCAAAGAAAGAAAGTGAAGTCATTTAGTTGTGACTGATTCTTTCTGACCTCATAGACTGTAGCCCATAGGCTCCTCCGTCCATGGGATTTTCCAGGCAAGAGTAATTCTCCAAGCCAGCCTTCAACAGTACCTGAACCATGAACTTCTAGATGTTCAAGCTGGATTTAGAAAAGGCAGAGAAACCAGAGATCAAATTGCCAACATCCGTTGGATCATCAAAAAAGCAAGAGAGTTCCAGAAAAACATCTACTTCTGCTTTATTGACTATGCCAAAGCTTTTCACTGTGTGGATCACAACAAACTGTGGAAAATTGTTCAAGAGATGGGAATACCAGACCACCTGACCTGTATGCAGGTCAAGAAGCAACAGTTAGAACTGGACATGGAACAACATACTTGTTCCAGATCAGGAAAGGAATATGTCAAGGCTATACATTGTCACCCTGCTGCTTATTTAACTTATATGTAGAATACATCATGCAAAATGCCAGGCTGGAAGAAGCACAAGCTGGAATCAAGATTGCCGGGAGTAATATCAATAACCTCAGAAGTGCAGATGACATCACCTTTATGGCAGAAAGGAAAGAAGAACTAAAGAGCCTCTTGATGAAAGTGAAACAGGAGAGTGAAAAAGTTGGCTTAAAACTCAATATTCAGAAAACTAAGATCATGGCATCTGGTCCCATCACTTCATGGCAAATAGATGGAGAAACAATTAAATGGCTGGAAGAAGCACAAGCTGGAATCAAGATTGCCGGGAGTAATATCAATAACCTCAGAAGTGCAGATGACATCACCTTTATGGCAGAAAGGAAAGAAGAACTAAAGAGCCTCTTGATGAAAGTGAAACAGGAGAGTGAAAAAGTTGGCTTAAAACTCAATATTCAGAAAACTAAGATCATGGCATCTGGTCCCATCACTTCATGGCAAATAGATGGAGAAACAATTAAAACAGTGAGAGACTATTTTGGGGGCTCCAAAATCACTGAAGATGATGACTGCAGCCATGAAATTAAAAGACGCTTGCTCCTTGGAAGAAAAGTTATAATCTACCTAGACAGCATATTAAAAGGCAGAGATATTACTTTGCTGACAAAGGTCCATCTAGTCAAAGCTCTGGTTTTTCCAGTAGTCATGTATGGATGTGAGAGTTAGACTATAAACAAAGTTGAGTGCCAAAGAATTGATGCTTCTGAACTGTGGTGTTGGAAAAGATTCTTGAGAGTCCCTTGGACTGCAAGGAGATCCAACCAGTCAATCCTAAAGGAAATCAGTCCTGAATATTCATTGGAAGGACTGATGCTGAAGCTGAAACTCCAATACTTTGGCCACCTGATGCGAAGAATTGACTCATTGGAAAAGACAGTGATGCTGGGCAAGACTGAAGACAGGAGGCAAAAGGGACGACAGAGGATGAGATGGTTGGATGGCATCACCAACTCGATGGACATAAGTTTGAGTAAGCTCCGGGAGTTGGTGATAGACAGGAAAGCCTGGTGTGCTACAGTTCATGGGGTCGCAGAGTTGGACACTACTGAGCGACTCAACTGAACTGTTATCTTTTAGGGAAAAACAGCATTTCAAGACAATCATCGGGCCACTAGGGATGTTTATCACTACTGAGGTAGTAACTGTTTCTGGGGCTTTTGGAGGACAGAGCTAGGAAATTTTTAAAAGAGATAGAACACCCAACAAATTCACGTTGATATTTCTGATTCAAGTTTAGGACCAGGGTAGTATCGACTATAGCACCTTATGTCTGTATTTTCCTTTTTCCTACACTCAGAGTCCTTCTCATGTTACTTTTTGCTTTTGTTTTTTGTGATATCGCTTTTATTTTCTTTTTAAAAAAGATTTATTTATCGATGGCTATGCTCGGTCTTTATTGCTGTGGGCAGGCTTTCTCTAGTTGCAGAGAGCGGGGTGCTCTCTCATCGTGGTTCAGGGGCTTCTCACTGCAGGGGCTTCTCTTGTTGCAGAACATGGGCTCTAGATGCTCGGGCTTCAGTAGTTGTGGAGCACAGGCTTAATCGCTCTGTGGCATGTAGGATCTTCCCAGACCAGGAATCGAACCCCTGTCCCTGCACTAGCAGGCAGATTCTTTACTGCTGGATCACCAGGGAAGTCCTGCACTATCTGCTTTGTTAAGGGAAGGCGACCATTTTCTCAGTAGAGTTCAGTGAGTTTGCCCTTAATGCAGTTTTTGTCAACTTGCCAGCTCACGAATGACAGAATGCTCTAGCTAATTTGAGTGAAAAAGAAGAGAGAGAATTATTTGAAAGATTCTTAGGAGGCTCACTGAATCTCTGGGCAGGTAAGAGAGGCAAGAAGGGAGCAGACATAGCCAGAAACAGGGCTGGACACACCACAGGGCTGCCTGGGGAGCCCCACTGCCCCTGACCTCGGGAGACGGCTCGCCCCACTAACCATGGAGGCCCATCACGCCGCCCTGCTGCGGGACGCTGCGTGCTCTGTGGTCAGTGTAACCAGAGAGTGGTCTCCGGGCTCTCCTTGTTCCCTCTTGTAAGTGCCTCTCTGGTAAGTGACACCTGTGTCCTCCCCATGCCAGCTGATAAGTCGAGTTCTGTTCCTGCTTTGGGTAGACAGGATGTGTAATATAGAAATTCTGCCAACATAGAAGAGCTGCTCCAAAAACACCCTGTGGTGTCCCTGGATGGGGCGGATGCAGGCACTCTGAGCTGGCAGTCTCGGAGCCTCCCTAGACGTGTGTTTAATTACCTGCTACTCTGGTGAGTACCACTGTGAATTTCTGCCTTGTCCACATGGTCAACACATCAAGGTTCATCCTTTCCTTCACCTGATATTTGTGGCTGCCTCCTGACCCGTGGTGCTGCATGGGGCCTACATTGGTTTGGTTGTTTGTTTTTTTTTAAATCAAAGTACTCAATGCATTTGCTCGCATTCTGAGTCCAGGGCTCATTCACCAGGTTAAAGGAACTTTATGTTTTAAGCAAATAATGTGAATTTTGTGGACGTGGCTTTACAAGATTCTTGCAGCATATTATCTTCACTGCAAAGAACAAGAAAATAAGACTGACGTTTCTACTCCTAGTACAAACCCTTCACTGGCCACATTATCAGGTTACAAATATTATCATCTGATAAGATGTTGGTAAAAATGTTTTGTGTATTTTTTGTCAGCTGGCTTTCAGGATCCTTGTTCCCCGACCAAGGATTGAACCCAGACCATCAGCAGTGAAAGCGAGGAGTCCTAACCACTGGAAAGTGTCAAAAAGTTCTAAATTATCAAGACTGTGGATTTACTTTGCACATTAATAATGTCCACTTACAACATACATTTAACAATCACGTTCCTCACTCTAAGTGTATGTTGAGTTGGGTGGCACTGACGAATATTTCAAGACCAGCATGATTAATGTTATTTAAAAATTTAATATCCAGAACATGAAGACAAGCCACTACAATTTTTTCAATGCTTAAAGTCATGCAATATTTATTACATAATTTATAAAATTTCATTAAGGAATGATAAATACACACCTTGAGTTCTTAATTAAATGGCAAAGACAGGAAGCCATAAACCATTATAGAATAGTAAAAAGGCTGAAATAAAACACAGAAGTGACATGGTGGCAGTATAATCCATGGTCCTGTCAGCAAGTGCTGTTGGAGGAAGGTGGATTTGAAGAAACAAGCAAAAAGCCATGTTAGACTATATTTGGAAGAAGTACAACCCAATTTACGGTATGTTGTTTTGTTGTTTAGTCACTTAAGTCGTGTCCAACTCTTCTGTGACTCCATGGCTCCTCTGTCCATGGGATTTCTCAGTCCAGAATACTGGAGTTGGTTGTCATTTCCTTCTCCAGGGGCTCTTCTTGACCCAGGGATTGAACCTGTGACTCCTGCATTGCTCAGATGGCAGGAGACCTGGGTTTCATCCTTGGGTTGGGAAGGTTTCCTGGAGGAAAGCGCAGGAACCCACTGGAGTGTTCTTGCCTGAAGAATCTCATGGACAAAGGAAGCTGCAGGCTATAGTCCATGGGGTTGCAAAGAGTCGGACACGGCTGAACGACTAACACTCCTTTACCACTGAGCCATATTCAGTTCAGTTCAGTCGCTCAGTCCTGTCCAACTCTGTGACCTGAGCCATATAGTATTTGCCAATTGTTTTAATCAGGAAGTACACAACTACTTTTTTTTTTTTTAATCAATCCCTGTGTTCTGGGAAAAGATGTTTTCAACAAATAACACTAACTCACATTCACTCAGTACATTCACCCAGTACAGCTCATCTGTACTGGGCATTGGTGTAGCTTTAGCATCTTTCCCTGTGGTCACTCACTCCTAACCCAACAGGCTAGTGCTGCCTCCACCCCCTTTCTTCAGGTGGAGAAACTAAGACACAGAGCAGTTTTGCAGCATCCTCAAGGTCACCGGTCAGTAGGTGGCCAAATTAGAAAAAGCATCACGGGGTTTGGCTTCAGAATTCCCACTTGTAACATGATAGCTACCTCTTCAGTTTTATTCGTATTTTATGGGAAAGAATGTAGTATGCAAAATCTGGGAAATGTAATGCTTTAACTGGGGAAATGAAGTCAGTCCGTTCAATCGCTCAGTTGTGTCCGACTCCTTGCGGCTCTATGGACTGCAGCACGCCAGGCTTCCCTGTCTATCACCAACTCACGGAGCTTACTCAAACTCATGTCCATCGAGTCGGTGATGCCATCCAACCATCTCATCCTCTGTTGTCCCCTTCTCTTCCTGCCTTCAGTCTTTCCCCGTATCAGGGTCTTTCCCAGTGAGTCAGTTCTTCGCATCAGGTGGCCAAAGTATTGGAATTTCAGCTTCAGTATCAGTCCTTCCAGTGAATATTCAGGACTGGTTTCCTTTAGGACTGATTTCCTTTAGGGAAATGAAGTATCCCCAGATAAAGTTTGGTGCTAGAAATCATTAAGTGCAATGCTACCACATGTCTCCAACCAATAGAGTTATTCTGGTTAGAATCAAGAACATTTAAATACAAATCTTCACCATATTTTTTAATAAGGCAGGAAGTACCCAAGAAAACATTTTGTACCTCAGAGATTCAACCTGTGACAAAGTATTGAGAGTTGTACTTAATGATGTTAAACTGTTTTCTGTTTTTCATTTTATTTAATTGGTCTAGTTTGGGCTATGTTGGGTCTTCCTTGCTGAGCTGGCTTTTCTCTAGCTCCGGCGGGCAGGCTTCTCACTGCAGTGGCGTCTCTTGTTGCTGAGCACAGCCCTGCACACACACACACACACACATACACACACACACACACACACACACACACACACGGGCATCAGTGGGTGTGGCTCCCGGGCTCTAGAGTGCAGGCTCATTAGTTGAGGTGCATGGGCTTTGCTGCTCCACTGCATGTGAGATCTTCCCAGACCACAGATCAAACTGGCGTCTCCCGCACTGGAAAGCAGATTCTTTACCACTGAGCCACCAGGGAAGCCTTTTTGTTTGCCTTTTAAGCTAAAAAAACACCTGTTCCAATTTGCTTTCTCTAAAGAGAACTATGCTGTGGAGAAATTTGAAAACCAGCATCTGGAAAGTTTTCCCCTAGTATATAATTCTGCTATCAAAAGTGTTGTCTCATCTGAAAGACCCATTTGTATACTTAAACTCGGGAGTGGAATCGGTAGATAGGATTGGAAATTAAGTATTGTGCTGTTAACAGGCATGGCCAAAGATGATTTCTTCCATCCCAGCCTGTTTTCACAAGGCTCTTTCAGCTTAAACAAACAAACAAACAGAAAAAGCTCTTTTGAGGTATAATTGACATACAATAAACTGAACATATTAGAAATGTACATTCTGATAAGTCTGATACATGTCAGGCTTATACAACCGTGAAACCGTCACCACACTCAAGAACTCTTTCAGCTTTGATAGCCATGAGATACAACAATGAAACAAGCAGACTTTAGAACTAGACTTTCTAATTGCTCTGTTGCAAAGTGTTAGGACACGACTTGAAAATAAAAAGGTGTGGCCCGGCATAACGCCCCACTTCTTAAGCACATAACTATGTCCTTCCAGGGAGGGGAGAGGAGAGCGAATCTGTGGGAGAAACCGACAAGTGCACCTACAGGTGAGTTATTAAGGCCAAGACAGACAGTAGCCAAGATAGACAGGAGCTCATACCCTTGACGTGCTGTGACGAGCATGGCATTTGGCTGTGGTCTTCCTCCCCAGTAACATACAACCCTAGGGTCTTATCATGATTAAAAAAAAAGGTGTAACCAATCCTGGTAGAAGAGCATCCAACAGTATGCTGACCGTACTCCTCAAAGCCATCAAAAAAGAGGAAAGTGTGAGAAAATCTCTACAGTCAAGGGGAGCTTAAAGAGACATGTTTTCCTGAAGGTTTTACTCTTGTTTTGGGTTCAAAGGATTCGTTAACACATCAAACCACTTGTGGCACATATAGACAATTTTTTAGGGAAGATTATTTGACCTAATTTCAATATAGTCATTAAAAGAAAAGAAATAGAGAAAAGTGACAGCATACACGTCACCAAATTGGGCTGACCAAAATCCAGAATTAAGCAGCACTGAGAAGTCCCTTGTTAATAGCAATCTGGAATCCCATTTGGGAAAGCCCCCTGGGCAGTGCATTCACCCTTTGGCAAGACTTCAAATTGCAGTTTTAGGGGCTCCTGTTTATAATCTCAGGCTGAAAACTGATCTCATCATCAGATGGTGTACAAAAAAATGCAGCTTTACAAAGCTGTTTCACAATTTTTGTGAGTCACAAGAATTCTTGGACCTTGGGGGACTGGCAAGAACTCCAGGGGTTCAAGAATCCCAAGACCCACTCCCTTTCTTATCTAAAGGGCTGCCTGATTGCTGGGCTTGCAAGTGAGCAGGTACAAAATCTGAGCAGAGTTAGAAGCAAAGCTGGAGGCCTGCTCTCCTGCCTCTGAAGCCTGAACAAGACTTCCTCCATTTTGATTTCCCTAACAAGACACATCTAAAAATGTGATATTCTGGGACAGAGAAAGGACATTGGGTAAAAACTAAAGAAATGGGAATCATCTATGGACTTTAGGTAGAAGAAGAATGAAAACAAGCACTTTGCTTCCACTGAAACTAGTGACATTTCACTAGACCCGAAAGGCTTTGTTCCTTTAGTATATAAAATTTTGTGGGAAAATTTCATTTTTATGCTTTCCAAATTTCCATTTGTAAGTGCATATATATACTTTTTAAATGACTATCTAAGACACCAATTTAAAAGGTTTTGGAGTGCTGGTAAGGAAAGGAACCTTTGTGCACTGTTGGTGGGAATGTAAATAGTGGGGTGCAACCACTATGGAATACTGTATGGACATTCCTCAAAAAAGTGAAAATAGAAATACCATTACAAAAAGGTTTTATTGATGGAGATTGCTGCTGTAAAGAAAGAGCCACTGCCTTCAGTTCAGTCAGACCTGGGTTAAGTCGGCCGAGAACTTCTGAAGATTGATCAAGAAGCCAGGCTCCATCCATTTCAAGGATGCTAGAAAAATGCTTTCTGTTTGGTCAAGTCCTGTCCCCTCCTCTGGATACCTGGACCACGCCCCTCAGGAAGGCACAGCTGTGCTGGCTGTAAAGGTCTGCTGGACCCAGTGCCCACAGAGGTCAGGAGAGTCACCATTTCCCCTTGTTCACTGCAGCTAAGAGGGCATGGCGCCAGCTGGCCCTGTTTTACAAGGACCACTTCACCCTTTGTCCCAGAAAATTACTGCATACCCCACAGACTTTGGCTCTGTGCAGGAGCGTGTGAGCTGGTGGCCGTGTGTCAGCTGTGAAACGAGGGTGGGATGGGGAAGCCACGGGACCTTCTGGTTCCTTCTCTCTACTCTCAAGTGTCCACTTCTAACAGTCATGTAAGGCCATATGTTCCTTTGGAGGGGACCCCGGGGCCTCCCCAAATTTGAGCAACTCATCACGTCCCAACCTCTCTCTTATATCAGAGAAATCAGCGTCGAGGCAACTGAAACCAGAGTTACTGGGACACCTGGGCTGGCTCAGACCTGACTGCCAGGTTCCGATTGTCACTGAGAGCAGACGCAGGAGGTAGGAGGACCTCGAGCCAAAGTCCGCAGGAGCTTCAGGCGCCAGAGGCCACCAGGAGGGGGTGAGGCCCCGTTCCCCAGAGGCAAGGCTGAGTCACCTGCAGAAACCGGGAGAGGAGCAAGTTTCTCCCAGGACGGTGCCACCAGGGAGCGGAGTGGAGCTGGCTTAGATAAGGCTGCCTTACATATGCTTCCCTTTTTTTTTTTAAATTTACTTACTTATTCCATTGCACCAGGTCTTAGTCACACCAGGTGGGATCTGGTTCCTGACCAGGGATTGAACCCAGGCCCCAGGACTGGGAGCACTGAACCACCAGGGAAATCCACATTTCCTTTCAAAATTAAAAAACTTAAAACTCCACAGAGCTTCTACACATCTAGAGTTCTCCATCATTCCAGGGTGAGGAGGACACGGGAGCCTTGTTGCCAGGACGTTCAGATCCACCCTCAGCTCCCTCTGCACCAACGCCCATGGGGGGTCAGAACCCACTGCTGTTTCACCAGCGCCCCCCCGCCGCGTGTCTCTGAGTCACACTGTCGACAGGGGCGTGGGTGATGGACCCTGTGGCTGAGAGCTGGTGAGCCCTGGCTGACACGCGCTGAGTGTGGGATGACTCCGGCCCCCATTTCCCAGGACCGACATCACCTGGGCAGGGGGTATCCTTCCTCACCTCTCTGTGTAAGACAATAGCCCCCTGTGAAGTCCAGACAATAAAATGAGGCAAGGCATTCAAAGCAGCCGCCAGATGGCAGGCGCTGACCCAAGCAAAGCCGGTCTGTTAGATTTGGGAGGGAATCCTAATGAATGCAGACCCACACATCCCCGCTGGTACTGTAAAGCGCCAGCTGAAGACACCCTTCAGAACTCGGAGACACTGGCTTCAAAGAAATGAAGTTTCTATTTTCCCAACTTCCTGGCGGGAGTTGTAAGGTCAGTGCAGGAGGGAGGGGCAGATGGGGAGCTGCTGATGGCAACAAAGAACCAGCCGGTTCAACTGGTTTGTCCCAAGGCATTTCCTGGCCAGAGGCTCATAAAACGCACGCCCCCAATCCCGGTATCTAAAGAACATGCATACACCATGTATGTGCACACATGGACACACGGTGGTATCTCGACAGCACCGTATATGTAAGCTGCATCACACTCCACTAGGGTGAGGACTGCTGAGATCAGCCCCTGAAGTTATTCAAGACTAGAAAGACTTCCATCACAGTGAAAATCACCCCCAGGCACAACGCACTGAAAACAGGTGTTGAGTAAACAAATCTCCTTCAATGAGAAAACATGCCTGCTAGTGGCAGGTTATTTAAGAAACTCAGAAACGAAGGCTGCAAACCTTTCTTAAAAATTCAGCCCCAAGCTCTACTCACTGTCGCCAGGATCGAGAAAAGTCTCATGTTAATAAACAATTGTATTTTGTTGCACCAAACCCTTCACTTTCATATTTATTTCCTTTAGCTAATCATGTAGTTCTTATATTTGATCAAATGAATGGTCACTACACATTTATAGGAATTCAGATGGTAAAGAATCCACCTGCAATACGGGAGACCTGGGTTCCACGCTGGGGTTAGAAGATCCCTGGAAGAAAAGAATGGCAACCCACTCCAGTATTCCTGCCTGGAGAATTCCATGGACAGAGAAGTCTGGTGGGCTACAGTCCACGGGGCCACAAAGAGTTGGATACGACTGAGCGACTAACACTTTCACTTTCAAAGGCAGTCAAATGGAAATAGGCATATGGAGAACAGTATGAGATCCCTTAGAACACTGGGAATAAATCTACCATATGACCCAGAAACCCCACTACGGGGTACACACCCTGAGAATACCACAATTTTAAAAGACTATCCCAACACTCATTGCAGCACTATTTACAACAGCCAGAGGGAAGCAAGCTAGATGCTCACTGACGAACTGATAAAAGAAATTGGGGTACATATATACAACGGAGTACTACTCAGACATAAAAAACAGAACAAACTTGAGTCTTGGTTCTAGTGAGGTGGATGAACCTCACGTCTGTTACAGAGCAAAGTAAGTCAGATAAATACAGTCTATTAATGCATATGTATGGAATCTAGATAAGTGGTATTGATGAACCTTTTGCAGGCAAGGAATGGAGACACAGATGCAGAGGATGGACTCTCGGACACAGTGGGGGACTGAGTCAGTGGACAAATGAAAGTACCATCAACATACACTATCACGTGTCAGACAGACAGCTGGGGGGAAGTTGCTACATAACACTGGAACCCAGCCTGCCGCTCTGTGACGATCTAGAGGGGTAGGCTGGGGGGAAGGCAGGAAGGCTCAAGAGGGAGTATGTGTGTAATTGACGGGCTGATTTGCATTGTTGTATGGCCGAAACCGAAACATCTTAAAAATTAAAAAACAAAACAAAACAAAAAAATAAAGGAAACAGGCAAGTTAGAGAAGGAAGAATACTTTAAAAATCCTACTGCACAAACTCAGATGGATTTGTCCTCATAAAAAGAAGATATGTTATAAGAACTATTAAGATAAAGCCAGCAGGCAATTTGCAGGCAGTCCGGTGGTTGAGACACTGCAAGGGGCACAGGTTCCGACCCCTGACAGGGGGACTAAGATCCCACATGCCACCAGGGATCAAACATCCCTCATGTAGTGCAGCAAGGAAGAAAGGGAGACAGAGCAATGAAGCAAGCAGTTCTTATGAATTTAAAAACATAATTACAAAGCTCACCAGAAAGGTGAAGATACGCAAAGCAATCACCCAGATTACAGACTATAAAGAAAAAGGAGCAATTAGAGGTTTAACCAGTTAACAGTTTTAGAAAATATAAAATACAGTGGAGGAAATCATTATAGAAGTAATGAAAGACTATTTCTCTGAGATCAAAAATGTCATAAGCTTTGAGGTTGAAGGAACATTTCCTCTTTTTAAAATGAAAAATGCAATTCAAGCTCAGGAGTCCAGCCTGCTGGACCAATTCCTGCCTCCGCCGAGTGGTCAGTGACCCTCCAGAAAAGGAAGTCACCCACTCTCTGGGGTGGAGGGTTGAAGCCGTCACCACGAGTAACGCCAGGCCAATGACACACAGAGTCCTGGTGGAAGTCAAAGTATTTATTGATGTGTTTAAACTCTGTACATTCTCCACAGATCAGATTAAGGAGTTTGCAGGTGAAGTTTATCTGTGCATAGTGGGAAGAGACATGGATGGGTAAAGGGGAGGAAGAAGAAAAAAAAAACATCACAGGGAAATAGAAAAAAAGATACACCACAGGTTACCAGAACCTTCTGAATTTAAAAAAAAAAAAAAGGAAAAGCAGCAGCTGTGAGCAGCAACATCAACTACACAAGCATCACAGAGACTTATGTGAACGAAACAAAACTTTCGGAGCTTCCATGGGGTCTACAGGTCATTTCGTGTACAGCTTGGAACATCCACCTTCCACAGAAAAGCACACCTCCCTGGTTCTCCCCGGACTGCTGGCTGTCTCCTCCTGCCATCTTCTCCCAGTGGATGGTGCGGACCAGTGCCTTGGGTGGGGAGGGGGGCTGGGAATTACCCAAAGAGGAAAACTGTACATCTAGACATCACTTGGGAAGGACGTGCGTGGTCAGAAGCTACGGTGAGTCAACGGCAGATGGAGGAAGGTCGCCAGGTCCCAACGACAGGCTGATTTCTGTGGAAGAACTGGATTGAGAAGGAGCGCAGCAGTGGGCACACACAGGCTCGCTGAGAGATGCAGAAGTGCAAATGCTTGCTCTGAGCACCTCTCTGGTGACAGGACTTGTGTGAAGACACCCTGGGGCCCAGCGGCGGGAGCACCAGATCTCCGAGAAAGGGTCCTTCAAAGGCATTTTCAGAGGGGATGGTGATGTACTGTAAGGACCGATAACTGCAGCTCCTGATTTGGCTTTCTCAGCAACTTTCTGAAAGCCCATTTAAAGGGAATACTGCCTCCTCTTCTTCTTTTTTTTTTTTTTAAATAAAAACCAGGACAGTGAGCCTTAAAGAGTTGGTTTACACAGTGCAGCTGGGACAAACAGCCCGCATGTAGCACGGTCAGTCTATCGTTGACAATCAACATTTTCCATTTCAATAGAGAGCATGTGTGAGACGATACAATAGAAGTGAGATTCCTGATTAATTTAAAAAAAGAAAACTACATCAGTCAAATATCTGCAATAGATCATTTGTTCATTTAAGGTTTATATATCATATATTGTTATATTAACATTTTTTTGCCCATTTAAAAGAATGGAAATTGCGACTCTACAGTAGTACTTTATAGTCTTAATGCTCCAGGAGATCTGAGTGTCGAGGAACTCCTCTGGAAGTCACTGTCGGTCCATCGTCCATCCAGACCTCTGGACGTCTGCTGCCCGCCCAACCTCCCTCCACTGGCGCTGCGCTTCCCCCGCTTAAATCTGCATCTGCTCCAGGTATTTGTAGGTTGGGTTTTCGTAGCCATGGTTCTGCATCTTGCTCAGGTGACGCTCTTCTGGGGTGAGCATCGGGTCGACCTGGAGGAACAAAGACAGCGGTCACTGTGTGAATGTAGAATATGCCAGAAGACACGAACTGTGCAATCCCTGGGAATCACGGGGACGGCCAGACAAGAGCAGGTGGTGAGGACCTAGGAGGAGAAGAAAGAAAAGAAGAGGGTCAGGGGGCCTCCCTGGTGGTCCAGCGGTTAAGAATCCACCTTGCAACACGGGGATACAGGTTTGATCCCTAGTTGGGGAATTAAGATCCCACATGCTGTGGAGCAATGACTCCCACACGATGCAACTACCGAGCCCTCGTGCCCCAACAAGAGCCCTCGTGTTGCAACGACAGATCCTGCACGCCCCAGGGAAGACCCCAGGTGTTGCAACTAAGACCCGACGAAGCTAAAGAAATAAAAAAAGAAAACCAGGGGAGGTATCGGCGCAGGAGCTGGGATGGAGAGTTCCGCTTCCAGTGGCAGGGTCTGGGGAAGGGGCGGCAGGCGCCACGTCGGGCTGCAAAGGTGGCAAGAAGCCCCTGAAGCCGCCCAAGCAAGCAATGCCTTACGAGGAGGGTAAGGCATTCACGCATCAACAGAAGGAGGAGCAGAAGACATTCGAAGGGCTAAAAGGGATGAGCATGGGGAAAAGACCCCTGACCATAGATGGAATTAAGGAATCTGGCAAACAGTAAGCTGTTCCTTGTGTCCAAGGTGGTGATGACCTTTAGTTCCACTCCTGTGCAGACATCCACATTCCCTGCCGTAGCAGCTGCTACACTTCTAGGTAGGATGAAGTACTATCCTGGAACTTTTTGTACACTTAAAACTTTTTTCTATTTATTTATTTATGGTTTTTTTTTATATATATTTTACTTTACCATATTGTATTGGTTTTGCCATACATCAACATGAATCCACCACGGGTGTACATGAGTTCCCAATCTTGAACCCCCCCTCCCACCTCCCTCCCTCAAAACCTTTTATAAAAAAATAATAATAATAAAAGAAAAGAGGGTCAGAGAGGCCAGCCTCCTGAAACCTAGAGTCCATGCTGGAGGGAATGGTGAGCTGAATCTATAGCAAGTCTCTGCCCTGCCGTGTTTATGAGGGGAGGCCTGGGCCAGGGCGAGCCAGGCCAGCAGCAAGACCGGGTGGCCTCAGGTCTCCTCTAGCTCCAGAATTCTACCACCTGATCAGTGTCCAGGAGGAGGTGAAACCAGATAACTAAGTGCATTTGGACTAGTTTTCCCAAGCACATTCTATTCCCTACCATATTCATTTTCTGGAATCAAGACACCGTGGCCATTCCCACCGCCCACTAAAAACTAGTGGTTAAGTAAACATTTCTGAATGCAAATGAGCAAAAGATGGGTCAGAAAACAATCTTGTCTGGCTCTCTCTGAATTTTCTGCTGCTTTTTTCCCCCTATTGAAAAATAAGACTGTTATTCCTCTTTCATGTTTTCAAGTCTCAGTTCACTCACATAGCCATTGTTACCTGATGTGTTGTATACCTACCTGGTTTGCTCCTTAGAAAACAAGTCAAAAGAATCAAACTATTAATAGATATTAAAAATTAAAAAAAAAAACAGTATTAGCAATCCTTCATTCTCAAACATCTAACACACCTGAAAAAAGAAGGGAAACACTAAGGAAACAATTTGAGAAAACCACTTTCTCAGCATAAAATGCTCTTACAACTTCCTCACATTCACAGTCAAAGCCCGGATTAATGTTAAATGTTGGTGACAGCCAGCCCCTGTAACTGGATCCGCTTAATTCAGCAGGGGCTGACTTCCAAGACGGGAGCCAGTAACGCAGCGGTTACGCTGATGCTCGGGTCCTGTCCGGCTCGTGGACGGCTCACCTCCACGATGCCATGGCTGATGCTGCCGTACTGCCTCCTCCTCAGCATCACGAGGCTGATGACGATGATGGTGGCGATGGCCACCGCGACGACCAGCAGGCCGATGAGGGCGCTGCTGCTCAGGCTGAAGTCTTCCCGCAGTGGCCCTACAGACTCCTGGAGCAACAGAACACACAGGCCACAGGGTGTGAGAGAGCCGACAAGCCTGTGGTGGGGGGGCCAGGCCCTGCTGCCCAAGTGGTTATCCAGGTGGGGAGGGCCCCTCATCCTTTCCCTCAGGGGCAAACCCAGGTCTCCCGCTTTGCCGCCTGATTCTTTACCAGCTGAGCAACAAGAGAAGCTCAAGAATATTGGAGTGGGTAGCCTATCCCTTCTCTAGCAGATCTTACTGACCCAGAAATTGAACCAGGGTCTCCTGCATTGCAGGTGGACCAACTGAGCTATCAGGGAAGCCCTTCCTTT
Source organism: Madoqua kirkii (assembly GCA_006408675.1). Lineage (NCBI taxonomy): Eukaryota > Metazoa > Chordata > Mammalia > Artiodactyla > Bovidae > Madoqua > Madoqua kirkii. The sequence continues at coordinate 6,368 of SJYC01019108.1, read as the reverse complement.
CCCTTCATGGGGATGCTAATCTTTCTTATCTGAAAGTACAGGAAAATAGGGGACGAGGGACCTTGATAACTTTAGATAGCAGGTGCTGCTCCGTCTTCCCCCTGAACTGAGAGGGCGGGAGAGGAAACAGCCAAGGCTGACCTGAGACCTGCCATCAGGCTTTGGAGCAAAACACATACCGGTTCTTCCTCGAGGCCTCCGACTCTCTCAGAGTTAAAAATCATTTCCTTCACGTCCAGGGTCTCATCAATGACCTGGAACAGTGGGAAAATGTCACCAAATGAGTGGGAGGCGAAGTTTAGCACATAGATAGCTACTTCTTTGCTGGTCCACATAGCATCTGGTGGAGGGAAACAGACACTGGATGGACACCCAGTAACCCATCAGTTCTGCCATTTTCGCCTAGGTCCACTCACCAAACCCCTTAACAAAGGGGCAGGTATGCGTGCAAAATTCCTGTACAGCAGTTGGCCTTTGTCACCTGCCTTTTCCTTTAAGTGACCATCATGGAGATATTTCAGGACAGATTATCCAGTAGCCATGTTTAAACATCAAACTCAGTTAAGGATAATCTAGAAACATTAAGTGATAAACATGCTAGAAAAATAATTAGCAGAAGGTATAAACCTCAGGCAGCTTAAGAACCAAATGTGACTCTATTCCACTTCAAGTTATTAAATCTACTCATTAGAAACAGCCTCTCACATTTGTTCATACCCTTAGTTGCTTCCCTGGTGGCTCAGAGGTTAAAACGTCTGCCTGCAATGCAGGAGACCTGGGTTCGATCCCTGGGTCGGAAAGATCCCCTGGAGAAGGAAATGGCAACCCACTCCAGTATTCTTGCCTGGAGAATCCCATGGACAGAGGAGCCTGGTGGGCTACCGTCCATGGGGTCGCACAGAGTTGGACACGACTGAGCGACTTCACTCACTCACTTAGTTGCAAATATTATTTTCCACTGTATAGCAAAAGATGAGCTACTGCTGAAAGAACTGCTCCGTCTCATACTCAGATGCCGAAGAACAGAGCCCAACTGCGGGGGCAGTGGGAGCCCGCCCTGTGCTCTCCTGTGGGCACGGACACGTCGGGGTCCAGTGAGGGAGCGTCCGATCTTTCTCAAAGTTAACTCGGAGACGGAGCAGGGAGAAGCGGCTCACCATGTTTTCATCCACTTTCTTCTTGCTGTTGATCACTTTCTCCTCGGCCCCGATCAGTCCTCCGTCCTGCTCTCCCAATGCAGATCCTGCGTGCAGAGAGCGCAGCTGTCTCCTGAGGTGGGCTGAGCTCACGTCCGCCTCACAGAAGCGGCAGACTCCCTCCTGAGGGTCAGGAGCCCCCAGGGCATGCCCCCACCCCAGCTCAGCTCTCGATGTGCTACTTCCTCCCATTCTGGAGGATGCGCCATACGCCACAGGGATGAGGGACACAGGACTGATGGATGTCGTGGGACAGAAAGAGGATGCGGTACGCACTGTGTAAGCCTTCAGGAGAGAACGTGGCTTGAACTACAAATAGAAACTGGGTCTACAGGCCTTCCAGCACCGAAAAACCTCAACCCCTCTGTGATATCACCAAGCACTTACTACCCCCACTTGCTCCTTTGCCATTGGGGCTCCGAATGGAAGAACAGTCACCCCTGCACGCCCACCTCAAGCACCATCTTTCTGCTGAAATGCCCTCCCTTCCCTGTACCTGCCCATCTGTCCTTCAAGCTGCAGATCTTTTGGGGAGACATTCCCAGGTCGTGGTACTTAAAAGTCACTGTGTGTGATGACTGGCCTTGTTCTGTCTCTCACTATGCTGTAACCCTCCCAGGCCTGTATCAGACCATCACCCTGAACAGGAAGGAGGCATTCCCTACCAGGGAGAATTCTACCACCAGGCTGGACAGCACCTCTCCAGAAACAGAGCAAGAATGTCAACTGTCCTCTTGTCAAGGTCAGACATCGCCTGAGCCAGCGTTGCTTGCACGTGGCACTCTGAATGACAGCGAGAGGAAGAGTGAGATGTAACCTTCTAGTTTTCACTCTGAAGCATGTGACTTCCAGCTTTCTTTTGAAGGTCTTGTTAATAATAACAAACACACTGCTGTATAGATGCCTGTGACCTGAACCTTTTACAAACAGGTCAACCTGGCAACACACTTGGCATTCTAAGGCCACCATGGCAGGTGAGTCAGATGCTGATATGGGTATCTACAAAGCTCTGCTGTCCATGGGCTGCTAGAGGCCCGGCCACGGCAAAGCTCTCCAGCTCACAGCCAGACTTGGGCTGGACCCAGAGCCTCCAGTCACTACACTGCAGCTTTTGAAGCCCCGGCCAGCTGACGCTTCACTCTTGACAATGCAGCCAGAAACCAGGCAGCTTTTCCCCTCAAAGCTTTCATTTTATGAGTCTCACAACTTGATTCGAGGGCGAATTAAAGCAGGGCTGGCTTCTGTAGCCTCAGAACGTCAATGAAATAGTAAGGCTGCATTTCAGCGTATGGATGCTCATGACCAAGCCCGGTCAATTCGAACTGCTCCTCTCATCCCTCTCTCTCTCGTCAGAATTTCAAAGGTCCTAAGGGCAGGATCCTATCTGAAAAACGCGGCACTGAACCAATGGACCTAAAGCCCTACTGCCAGGGCGCAGGCCGTCCTAACACTTTTTTTTGGTGCAACCCATGTGTTTCTTAAATGCCGACCAAAACCACTTTGGTTATATAGAATGAATAATCAGGAGACGTTAAGACACCAAAAGTTAACGTTTAAACTATTTCAGTGAATAATAGTTGAAGCATAAAGGTGAAAGCCAGTTAGACTTTTAGAAAATTCGTTTTCATTTAAACACACACGCTGCTCAGAAGAATGTCCTCCAGTGACGGAGAGGAACATCCAAGGGATAAAACCAAGCTCACACACCCTTGTATTCTGAAAAACAATACATATACCACCTCCAGTCCTTCAGCCAGGGCACAGCACACAGCAGTCCGTCTGTGTCCTTGTTCACAGAGACTCTGGAGGCTGGGCCACCAACCCACCCAGAAATGCCGCAGCCACACTGCATTCCAGGAAACAGAAGCACCGTGGGCTCAGAAGACTGAGGAAGCCAGGTTCAAATTCTGGCTCCTCTACTTTTTAAGCTCATGACTTAACTCATGGAAGTTGAGGCTTCTTCAACTGCCTTATCTAGAGAAGAAAGTTAAGACCGCTAAGACCGCTACCTCCAGGGTGTGCAGTGGGTTACACGGGATCAAGGTTGCAGGCATGCAGTCTGTGCCCACACAAGTTAACTTTGAAAACTGGACACTTATTACATCAGGAGTTCACTTGTCTCAATCTGTTTCATCCATCAGCTTCTACTATGTCCTAAGGGACGCTACCTCTCAGGAGACACGAGACAGCTGCAAACAGAGACACCTGGGCATGGACAAAAAGCAAGGGACAGCTAAGAAGAAAGGGAAAAGATGTAAATGGGAGCAGCAAAGAAAGAGAGGTAAAATAAAATGACTCTCCGCCTGGCCACAAGTGTGTTTTGACTTATGCCAGCAAATTGGCATCCAACCCGTTTAAACTGGATGTACTTTTAAAGTCCACCCAGATTAAAAGGGTTTGTGAAGAATCTGCTTTGTTTGCTCAGTATTCAGGTGCCGGAGGTCTGGCTGCACTGGCTCCCCTCACAGCCACATCTGAAGGGATGAGGTGGAAGAAGTTAACGATGGGATGAAGCAGAGCATGAAATTTCTGGGCAAATGAAGGGAATGAAGGCCTCAGAGGGAACATCTATGACAAACCAACCTTTCTTCATGGGGTGGTACAACTCCGGCTGAGAGTCTAGCAGAAAGGAAAGCGACAAAAACAAAACAGCACAAGAGGAGATTAAGGAAAACAAAATGCCTTCTTTCAAAATTCCTACCTCAGACCTTCTCTGTAACATAAACGAAAATCATGCTTCCTTACAAAAGGGGCCCGCACTTCCCCATAAGCAAACAGCATCGTGAGACCTACGGCAAGACTGGAAGGGAAGGGAAAAAGGCAGGCGGCCTTGGGTCTCTCGGGAGGGCCTCTGTGAGTTTTCTAAATCATTTAGCTTAGCCCCAAGTTATCTTCCTGAGAAAGTAACAGAAACACAAGTTACTCCTCACCGTGGTTTTCCCAAGGAGACAAGGTCCTAGTTCACAAACATCTAAGATGCCCCCGCCAGTAACAAGCTATGAAGCAGGGACCCTCGCAGCCCTGCAAGGGTAGGGGTCTGTGAGGGATCGGCTGGGGAGGGAGAGGGAGGTGGCACCTCTTTGTCCAGCTCCTTCCTCGGATTCTCTTGCACTATCAGAGGCTGAGCGGTTCGAGTCGGCACCTCTGAGACAGTTGGTTTAGAAGTTAGACACTTGTGTTGGGGTCTGGAGACCGAACTGGATGCCCTCTTTCTTGGGCCTCTGTGGCGGCATCACGGGATCTGGGCCCAGGACTCAGGATTGCCTCAACTCAGGCTCCAGTCCTTCCTTCCCACCTATGAGCTATGTGACCCCAGGCAGACACTGACCCTCTTTAAACCCTGGATACCCAAACAGGAACACTCCCAGTCCCTTCCTGAGAGCGTTATTTTGGGGAAGACAATATACAGGAAAGCATCCACATACAGAGGCTGGGGTGTGTGGAGGCGCGGACAGCGGTGGCCACTGTTTTCATCATCACCGCCATCGGCCGGGACAGCAGCAGACAGATAAATGGAAGCTGACTGCACACCCTGGCCTCAGGGCCTGGGACCAGCAGCCTGTTTATTTCTGGTACAGACTCATGGCTCTGAGAGCGCACTGCAGACCTGGGAAGCAGCAGGGAGCCTCCCATCGCCTACTTCCCAAGACAGCCTAGGGCACCAGAGAACTATTTAAGCTGCAAAGGGGCCTCCACATCTAGGCCTCACATGCTGGGCGCAGCTGGTGGCCACGGACAAACAGAGGGCTTTAGGTTTTGGTCTATACAAGGGAGAAACACCACAAACTTCCGAGGTTCTGAAGGCGCCCCACTCGGAAGGTGCTTGGTGGACCCCATCCCCTGGCCTGCCTGAGCCGCACAGGGAACACAGCCCCCCGACACCCCCACCCTTCCCTTCATCTGACTTCCATTTGCTAACCGTGTCCCTCCCTCCCTGCCCTTGGTCCCGCTGCCGGGCTGGCCTGTTGGGCTGGCCTGTTGCGCATACGCACCTTCGTTCTCAGGCACGGATGGGAAGGGATGGAGGGAGTGGAAGGGCGGGATCTCGTCGCTCTCTTCCGAGCTCACCCGCACGTCCACGGGGGTTTCTGAGAAGGAGGAGCTGAACTGGTCCAAGTCGGCTCGCTGTTCTTGAAGCAGTTCATCTGACAAAGACAGATGCCCAGGAGCCATGTTTTCAGAAGGATTCTGTTTCCTGGCACAGGACAGCTTGAACGGGACTAATCTGGTCGGATGGGAGCTCTGCTTAATGGAGTCTCAGCAGTTCAGGCCACGACCTGTTCCTCTCACCTGAGGGTACACCTCTGTAGACTGCAGAACCCCAGCACTGGGGACCCCAGGGCTCGTTCCTAAGCACCCCCTCTCCTCTAGCAATTCCTTCTGGTTTCCTCCAATGACACAACGTAAATACTATCCATGGATCATGACCCCCACATCTGTGTCTTGCACCTACAGCCCGGAGATCTGGTTCATCTACCTGATAGCCGACCACTTACTGTCCAAGGGCAGATTCCATTTGAACAAGTGAAGACGACGCTGTACCGCGGCACTATCTGGCCCCACCCCCCACTCAGCTGCTCACAACAAGAACCAGGGCATATCCAGTGCTTTTCTTCCCCTCACCCCCTGCCCCACCCACCCCATCAGCACAGGCTGTTCACCCTTCCTCTGAAAGGCACCCTTCAAGTCCACCCACCCCTCCAGCTCCTCCCATTCCTATCTCAGGGCACTCAGCCAGCCCCTCTCCCTTGGATTTTTACAACTACTTTCTGGTGACTTCCAATTTTCATCAGTCCTCGACACAGCAACCTGGTAATTTTTTTTAAAAATTCCCATTGTTTTAAAAAAGCATAATCCAGATATGGTCACTTGCTAGTTTAAAACCCTTGAGCGATTTTCTGTTATCCCAGAATAAAATCCAAACTTCTTGATTTTGCTAAAATCTCTCAACTTCAGGCTCTGCAGTCTTCACTTCCTGTGCTTGCTGTTTTCCTGCTGGGGTCTCTGCAGGGAGGGCTCCTCCTCATCACTCAGTCACCCCCCCCCCCCTCCACCCACCCCTGCCCAAAGACAGCCTGACCACCAGGCACCTCCCCAGCCCACTCTTCCACCTCCAGCACAGGACACACCCTGCCACGGACACTCATCTTCCTGCCCTGTCCTCCTACAACG
>SJYC01019107.1:0-38303 GCA_006408675.1 Madoqua kirkii | reverse complement strand
CCTCACTCCACCCACCCCTGCCCAAAGACAGCCTGACCACCAGGCACCTCCCCAGCCCACTCTTCCACCTCCAGCACAGGACACACCCTGCCACGGACACTCATCTTCCTGCCCTGTCCTCCTACAACGTGAGCTTCCAGAGGTCTGTCTCTGTGACACACAGTAGACACGACAAACGTTTGTTGAATCAATGAAGGGAAAGACCAGAAGAGGGAGAGGAAGTGAGAATGGTGTCAACAGGTGCCTTGAAATATACCAGCAATTACAGAGGGGAGGGTTAAGAGGGTGCATGTCCAGACCCTTGCAATTTCACACCCTAGATTTCTCTTCCGGTAACAAGAGTCAAGGTCAGTGAAACTCAAGGCTTTGTGGCTGCCAGCCCAGGAGCTGACCATGTGAGCCTGTGCACACTAACGCCTAGCCTCCTTTCTCTAATCCGACATGGTCTGACCTTGACGCCCACAGCTGGCACCCACCGATTTCCTCTTGGATCTCTTGGGCCACATACGGGACTTTGTAGAGCAGGGAGAGGCTCTGGTTCCGCCGTTCTTCAATCACGTGGAGATGCGTCATCACCTGCGAGAGAGCACGAGGTGGGGGAGAGGCTTTGTCACCAGAACAGCCGGGCCTGTCGGACACCCACACGCTCTACAGAGGCCTGTGTGCTCCAGCAAAGCAGCTGGTCAGAGGGGCAGTAGGACTTGCCCCCGCCCACCCCATATTCATTGATCCCTGAGGTGCAAGAATGTGTGGTATTGACCCTCAGTGACTTAAGGATTCACCCACACAGAGTGCTCCAAGTTAAGGGAAACTTAAAAATGTCATTACCCGACAGCACTGTTTAAAAAAAAAAAGAACCATAATTTGCACAATGTCAGACACTCAGGATGGTTTTTCTGAGTGAAAGAGGAAACCAGTTGGTCAGTTTTTACCACTGGCCAGACTAAATGAAGTAACTAAAGAATGAAATCACTGGTCAAAAAGTAGATTTGCAGGGTGGGACCATTCATGGGTTCTGGTTAGTGAAGCACTGCTTGAAATGATTATCACTGTAAGCAAGAGAACAGGTGATTCCTGTTTAACTAAACGGGGCTTCCCTGGTGGCTCAGGTGGTAAAGAATCCGCCTACCATGCAGGAGACAGGTTCGATCCCTGGGTCAGGAAAATCCCCCTGGAGGAGGAAATGGCAACCCACTCCAGTGTTCTTGCCTGGGAAATCTCATGGATAGAGGAGCCTGGTAGGCTAGAGTCCATGGGGTCACAAAGAGTCAGACAGGACTGAGTGACTAACACTTTCACTTTAACTAAATAAGCTATGCCTCCGAACCTTCACAGTGAGGTATAAACAAACCTGATTTAACGGGTGATAAGAAAGACTTATCTACCATGTCTTCCATGCTCATTTCTTTTCTGAATGCAAAAGTTCCAAAGTAGTTCATCCAAAAAAAAAGAGGGGAAAAAGGTCATTGAAGTGGTCCCTGAATTTCAGAGCTTTTTATGGTGGACTTGGAGAAGGAAATGGCAGCCCACTCCAGAACTCTTGCCTGGAAAATCTCATGGACAGAGGAGCCTAGTAGGCTACAGTTCATGAGGTCATAAAGAGTTGGACATGACTGAACTACTTCACTATGGTGGAAATAAGATTTGGGCTACCTCCGCCCCTATGACACAGTGAGTGTGAGGCAGGTGGCCGCAGACCACACAAGGTCCTCAAGAAGGCTAATCCCACCAGTTACACCTGCAGCCACCAGGCTGCTCCTCAAGAGGGCGCTCTGAACCAATGGATTAATTATGTGGGCTTGAAGCCATTAACGTGAAGGGTCAAAATGAAAACTGAAGTTAAATGTAAAGAGGCTTTTATTGTAGATTGATGTCTCTCTGACCTTTAAAAGCAAGGATGAAAGCAATTTAATTTTACACTTGCCATTCTTTCAATCAAGTAAATTGATGAGAGAGCACCAGAGTTGAGCTGAGTGCCTTAGAGAAAAAATGCAAATGGAAAGGGAACCATCAGCTGCCTGGTCTGGTCTCAGCAGTGGTGACACTGTCACAGTCAGAGGATGGTTTCCACGAGGACAAGACCAGCCGCAGGCCAGGACACTGGGCGTCAGGGTGTTTGGAGGACCCCCTGGAGCTGCAGCTACGTGTACGTGATCTAAGAGGCTCAGCGTGTTCGGGGTTTTCTCGAGTTTACATAACATGAAGGGAACAGGCAAAGGCTAGTGTAATCTGGGGGCTGAGCTGCCCTAGAATTAAGGGCTTTGAGCAGACGGTAAACAGCACGAAGCAGAGACGCTCTAAGAAGATGCCCGCCTCCCGGGCCCCTCACTCGGGTGGCACCAGCCTCCTGGCTCGAAGGTTTACTGACCACACTGACCGAGGTCTCATCTGTCCTGCTACTCTAACCACACGAAACAGGCTGTTTCTCTGTAAAATACTTCACAATAGTCGTTTTCTTTAAAAAAAAGAAAGAAAGAAATACGATTACACTAAAAAAAAAAAAAATCGAGTAGACCTGAAAAATTCTAACCTCTTGTCAGGATGCAAGCCCCCCCGTCTGAGCTTTCTGGAAGCCACCCAAGGTCTGTTGGCCTTCCCTCCTCCTCTCCAACCTCGTCCACCTTCAAACGCAGCCTCAGCTCCAGGCCCAGCTGAGGCTCCAGGTCCACAAGTCCTTCCCACACTTTAGGAGCTCCATCTCTTTCACTGGCTGAACACTCAGCTGCCAGGGTGGGCTCGTATGTTAAAGGACAATTCTTCTCCATCTTTACAGCTCACAAAACTAACGCCACACGACTGTGAGCTGCTCAAGGACACACAAGGATTCAACTGTGCAGTCAGATATGGGAGCAGAACCAGGCAGCGAACGGGGCTGGGGGGCAACCACGGGCCTCTGGGAAGTTCCTCCACAGTTACATCACACAAGCAACAGGAGGCGGGAGGGGATAGGTCCCCAGCCTGTGCCTGCCATGTCCCCACAGCCTGCAGAGCACTGGATTTAGAATATGGAAAGTAATAGAGGACCACTTATATAATTTTAAGGCCCTCTAGGAAAACTAACAGGCGAACTGTTTTCAAGGAAGCTAGCGGTCTTGTAGGCAACTTCATTTCTATGAACACAAGAGAGTAAAACTCAAGTTCATATACACACAAAACCAGAACGAGAAAGCAGGTCCAGAAACAACCTGCTTTCAACCTACAGACAAGTTGCACAGACTAGCAGGACACAGCAGGGGACAAGACAAGGGACCTAATGGCATCCAAACAACAACGAAACTGTGCAAGACAGTGCCATTTCTAAGACGTGCTTGATATATAAAGTCGGTCGAAATATTCGTTCCGGTTTTTGTACCATCTTATGGAAAAACCCAAATGAACTTTCTGGACAACTCAATATTTGCCTAGAAAGAGATTTTAAATGTTAATCCTGGTGGTACCCTTAACCAGTAATAAACTGAAAGAAATTGACTTATCTCGTCAATACAATTATCCATTTCTAAACTTCCAGAAACAATTTAAATAGAACATAAGGTAAGGTAAGGTGAAGTCGCTCAGTCGTGTCCGACTCTTTGCGACCCCGTGGACTGTAACCTACTAGGCTTCTCCATCCATGGGATTCTCCAGGCAAGAATACTGGAGTGGATTGCCATTTCCTTCTCCAGGGGATCTTCCTGACCCAGGGATCGAACCCAGGTCTCCCACATTGGAAGCAGACACTTTAACCTCTGAGCCACCATGGAAGCCCCTAAATAGAACGTACTTAATATTAAAAAGTATGGGATACATATGTTTAAATTTGTACCTTTGCAAAACCTAGCTCTTGTACCTACTGTCTCTGGAAATAAAAGGCCATTCTCTGAGGACTAATTACAAGCAGCACTGGCCAGAGCAGTCTCCCCACCGTCTGCCATACCTGGGATCTCATCTGGGCCGCCTTCTCGGGGTCGACAGCCAGCACGTGCTGGTAGTGACGGAGGGTGTGGAGGCGGTCTTTGTTCTCAGCACGGACATAGCGCCGCAAGGCCTGCAGGATGCGATGGGGCTGCAAGACAGAACGAGAGTTTTCACATCCAGAGACTACACAGAACTGAAAACAGGCAGGAAAATGAAGCTTTAAGAACTCACTGAGAATGTCAACCTCAGCAAGGCACAGGAATGAAACCTGTACTTTTAAAAGCTTTCAGTTACCAAGTAGTAAGAAGCTACCTTTCTAAGTAAGGTACCAAAGCTAAGTTCCACCGTTACAGAGGCTCCTCGACAGACAGTATTTCTCAGAACCTCTAGCCCACTTCCTCTTCTAGCCCAGTCTATGCTGTTTCCTGAGCTCAGCATCTGATGCAGTAAATACTCAGGACAGACCTCACTTGCTTAAGGTGGATACAGACAAACACCCTGTCCCCCCAGAGCAAGGCAAGTTAGCGCTGAGGGATCAAGTCTAACAGCACTGGCAGAAAAGAGCTGTGATATAAACTTACTCATCATCTGATTTAAAATAGAATTGGTTCAAAAGTCTTCATCCATGGGTGGTATGTTTTTATTTTTTGGAAGTAAGTCTACTATAAAAATGCAAAGGTTGGGGAACTACTGACTAGCACCCTGAGGTTCTGCTTTTCCAGGGGAAGCTGTGTCTGCACCGCCGGCGGCCCCAAGCCGGAAGTGGTCCCACACAGGCCACCCTGGGCTTCAGGGCGGGGCGCACCACCCGCGGAGGGTCGGACTGCAGGGCCGCCAGGTAGTTCTCCAGCGCCACCCGGCGGCGGTCGTTGAGCATGGCCTCCACACGAGCCAGGTGCGTCTCCACCAGCTGCTGCTTCTCACTGGCTGCCTCCTTCTCCAGCGCCTTCACCATGGCCTGGAAGTGCTGAAAGAAAGAAGGAAGCACATGGGATCCACACCCCTGCGGGCGTGCACGCACACAGACGTGGACCCCATTCTGCCTGTCTGTGCCCAGTGCCCCTGCAAGAGGCACAGACTCGGGGGGGAGCAGGGGTCGGGTCTGAGGGTTCTTAAGAGGTGACCTTGAACATCGCAGGGGTTGAGGGCACCAATCCTCCTTGGTCAAAGATCCCATGTAACTAACTTACAGTCGGCCCTCCCTATGTGCAGTCCCACATCCACGGATTCAGCCAGTCATGGATGGAGCGTTACTGTGATGTCTACCACTGAAAACATCCACATATCGGGGGGAATCCTCTGTTCAAGGGCTGACTGTACTTCTCCATCTAACCAGAGCACATAAATCTGGGTGTCATGCAGGCTCCTCAGCACCTCTAGGGATAGAAATCCCAGCACACAGAGCCCAGGCCTGGCCTCTCCATGTGCACTGTGAGAAATGGAAGGCTGTCTTTCCCACACTGTAACAAGGCTCCCCCAAACCACAGACCAATGGGGGACAGGCTGCGACACACAGTCCAGCCCCAGGGCGGGCGATGCTGACCATTCATACCACGTGGTGAAGGGCAGGCTCCCTGCAGGTGCCAGGCCAGGTCTGCAGACAGAATTTAAGGCTGGGGAGCTGAGATCCCTCCAACAAAGAGTACACTAGCTATGCATAAAGCGACACTCGTGGGTTTTCTAGGTTACTGGTGAAAAAGCAAAGGTGATTCAACATCACGAGCAGAGAGATTTTGGCAAAACATAAACACAAGCTGACTTAAACAGCAACCAGTGTCATGAGTCCCAAATCGGTCCTGTCAATTCCTGTCAACGCCCTCCTCTAGTAAGGGGAAGGCAGCTGCTGAGGTTCTAAGATTACATTCTTACATCCAAAGTTAGGGATGAACTGGTATCAGAGAGCTCTATTTTCTGCCTTGGACTTTAATTAAGCCAAAGAGCGGGGGGAGCATTCACTACTGCAGAAAACAAGGCACAGCCTATGAAGGACGATGCCAGAGGACTTGCCAGGAGAGGAGAGTAAACACAGCTGAGCAGAGGCTACTTCTGTGCATGAAAGGTGCCTGTGCTCCGCCCTGGGTTTGGGTTTCCCTCCACGGCAGGTGAGCAACTCCAGAGAACACTGGGAGGGAAAACAAAGCGGCGAAGACCTCCTTGTGACTCGAGCTCTCAACTAAGAGGGGGTGTCGACGTCTGCCTTGTGGGGAGTCTGGCTCTGACCGTATCCTGAAGGGTCTGCCTGGGGCCCCTCCCTGGAGGACACGTCTCACCTGAATGAGCGTCTGCCTCTCTGCTTTGGGGAGGTTCTTCGCTTGAAGTTCAGCCTCTTCCCATTCCTTCTTCACCTGGAACAAAGGTCGAAGCCACTATGACCAGATAATCTCTGGAACAATGGTCCCATTTTCTGAAAATACTGTGGGGCCCTGAACGTGATGTGGGAAGGCACACAAGGAGGGCGCAGCCCACGTGCCCACGAGCTCAAGGTCCGTCCCAGGGCGGCTGCTTCAGGCTGGCGTCAGTGCCCCCCCGGGGGGAGCCCCATTCACAGCTGCCTCGTCCACAACCTCGGGTGCGTTATTTGCCAGATACTCTGTGCCTCGGTCTCCTCACAAGAAAGGGGAGGAGGGCTAACGCCTGCTTCTCAGAACAGTCACAGGCTTCTCCCAGCACACAAGCCAGCACAGGAGACCTGGCAAAGAGTCCCTTTTCAGTTTTCTTTCCGTCCTTCTGAGTAAGTCTAGGAGAAAGGTGCATTCGCGTGGCGTTACTGTTGCTCTGACCCTTTCAACTCCTTGAAGGAAAAGAAACCCAGAGACTCAGACCTTCAGCAGGCGACAGTATCTAGCCAGAATGTTCTAACACTGCTTTTGTTCAATGTATGTTAGTATCATCACCCTCTTCTAACGGTAAAGGACACTAGCTTTCTATTTACAATATTGATATAGAGTCCCCTTCTTCAAAAATAAAAAAACTTTAAAAAACAAGCAGAGCCCAACACTGACAGGAAGTGCCCCCTGGCAGAGTGGAAGAGTAAAGCCCTGGGAGGGGTGACTCCACCGTCACGGGGCTGGGGGAGGAGCGGGCACCGGTCCCATCCAGGGGACAGCCTCGCTCACACTCACACGCCTCACCTGAGGAGGTGGTGTCCCTTTGCTTCAACTACGAACCTCTGACACCACAAAGATGAGGGGCTGAGGTTTACCCTGTCCATCCGGTTGCGGTGGCGGATTTCCAGCTGCTCCTTGGCCTTCTGGAAGCGCGCGTGCTCATTGTCGTCTGCGGACGTCTCGAAATACACGTCGACGTCATTGGTTGGCAGAGGAGTTGGGGGAGCTGAAACAGAATGACCGGACGGTTCTCTCCGGGGCCCGGCCTGATGCTGAAGCTGCACGGTGCTGGGGACGAAGCCCGGCTGGACTTGCTGGAGGGACCGGTGTGTCCGGCACCACCTCGGTGGTGGGGGGGCGGTGGTGCGCCCATCTGGCGGACTCCGCCCCGTCTTCCTTACCCAAAATCCAGCCGCCAGGCCCATCTGCACCCCCTGTACCTCCAGAACCAGTGAGGTACCTACTTGGGATATCAGGGGCAGAGAAGGGAACACTTCTTACCCTCCCGCAGTTCTTGAAACCTTAAAACCTAAAACTACCCAACCTCCCCTTCTGGTCCCTGAGAGCATCTGACCAGAGACAGGGCTGACGGCAGGCGCGCAAAGGCACCACACAGCTCAGGCTGCCTTTTCTCCAGCTATTTTCAGCTCACAGCTCACGCTGGGCCACGAATTCAACTGTGTGTTTCCTGCACACAGACTGGGCAGAGAAAGTCCAAAAGCCCCAGCTGCCTCTGCTTAGGTTTCAGTCCCGCTGGAGGACCCTCAGCCCAGGCCTCCGGCAGGAACAACAGATCTCACAAGGACTCGCCGGGGAAGTGAAGCCATGAATTTTCCATCCAGGATGCTCAAGGGCCTCACCCGGCCACCATCCAGAGAACAGCCCATTAGAACAAACACTCCGCACGCCTAGTCCAAGTTCCTGGTGGCCCCGGGCAAGCGAGTGTCTGCACAAAGGAGCTTATCCGCATCCAGGAGGTTGAGGCGACAGGTTTACTTAGCCTCTTAAGAAATACCTGTGGAGACGCTGAACACCACAGCTCACTGGGGATTTCCCAGGGCACGGAGGAATGTCAGGCAGCCTGCTCACACAACTTGTTCTGTCGGTCACACTCGAGAGCCACATGGACAGCAAAAGCCAAATTCAATGAATTTCGATTCGGAGACAAACTCACCGGATTTACAGAACCACGTAACTTTAACACAATGTGAGGGCAACTGGCAAACTGATGGGCGTGAACACAAGCCAGCCTGCCGCTCCACGTCCTTCTGTCTGGGCGTCTCCCATTAGCCCTCTTACTGAGTTTTAAACCTAAAAGCTTCAGCTCAAAGTCTTGTCAAGAATATCTGGTTCCTGCAGTAAGTTTAAATAAGGTCTCAACAGCCAATTTGCAGACTGCACTAAGTCAGAATCTATACAGATTGCTTCAGAAACCATGTTCCCCACGACACGCGGGAGAATTTCAAAGCGGTGAAGTCCATCTGTGCCAACAAGCACGTCGCTCAGTGATGCAGGCCCGCAGCTTAAAGGCTTACGTGTTGGAGATAGCCTTTGGTTCATATCACTGGGCCAGATAAAGATAATATAAGCGCAAGCTGCGTCCGCCCCGGAATGAAAGGGCACAGGAGCAGTACGCCTGGAGGTCTGGTTCTGAAGACAACGGACTCAGACCCAGAACCACATGCCCTCTGTGTGCAAGCAAACGGCCCAGGAAGCTGGCACACTCGCAGGCGCTGGTCCCTTTCAAGGGACAATGACGCTACCAGGTTACAAAGGGCTCAAGTCAGGGGCCCCACAAGTGCATGGACACACTGCTTCTCCTTCCACAGTAACAGGAGACGCCGGGTCTGCAGACTTCAAAACCATACGTGCTCTGCCCACCTGCCGTCGCCTGGTGTCTCTTACTGCCCCGTCAACACTTGACCCTTTGGGCAGACCGTGCCTCTCATTCAAGGTGATCTTTAATGACCCTGATTCCTCAGGCTTCCGCCACAAACAACGCTTTCTTGCCCCTTAGTTTAAGGAATTTAACAAAGCAGGAAGAATCACTGTAATTTCTAGCTCTGTCTTTCCTGAGCGAAAAAGTTTCTGCCACTGACGTTCCCTAAGGGCTCTTTTTTTTTCATCTTTTTAATGATTTCAAATAAAAACTCCACACAGCACCAGCTCCAGTGGAAGTACCAACAGTATACCATATCATATCAAGAGGGAACAAAAAAGGCTGAAGGAAACCTTTGAATGAAAAGCCATCAGACGCTAGAGCCAAAAATCTTTAGAGCAAATGACCAGGACCGGCAATGAGTGTCAAAATCAGGGGCAGAAGGGTCTGTCCAGCCAAAGGGTTTTCCTACACGTGAGTAAGAGCTGCTCCAGATGAGAATCTTCAACAGGAAAAGGGCTAACTACGAAGAAAAGCATCCATTGACGTTTGAGTGAACCAGACTCCACTGAATGTGAAATTTCCTTTGCAACCCAAGAAAACAAACCAAAACTTCCTTGCTTCCTAAAGCTCTGTGTGACCCAGGGTCCCCCAGAATAGTGAGGAAATAGTCACCACCACCTGTCTGCAGAGCAGGCTCTCTGGAGTGCATAAAGATGGTCCAATGTTCTCAGCATCCCAAAATGTCCTTACTGTCACCTCCTTGGAGAGCAGGCATCTCCCTTAGTGAGGGTGCATTGTGGGGGTTGGCGACAGGGCTGCTCAAGACCAGAAAGAGGGACAGAGCCTGGACACGAGCATGTGCAGAACTCATGGCCTATCCGAGTGCCCGTCACGCCTTTCGGCGTCTGACAGCAGAGCGCAGGGCTTCCTTCCCAACCAACACAGGCGCTCCCGATGAGAAAGGGCAGGCCCCACGCTCTCCCCTCGGGCAGGGAGGGAGCACCACCCCTCCGCCATCACCATCACCTCCTCCTCCTCCACCACCACCACCACCATCACCTCCACCACCAGGCCCACAGCGAGCACAGGACACAGAAAACTGAGCTGACAACTGCCGACAGGAAAGCAGAGCTAGATCTAGAAAGCACAGAGAGGAGGGCAGACGACCGACAGTGACACCGAGTGGGCGGGGAGCACCACACAGACGCGGCCACGAGGACGCACGCCGGACGGGACTTACTCATCGCTTTACACACAGCCATACAATAATCCTCAGACTCAAAATTGTTCCTGTTGCCGCCGCAGCCGCCATATATAAAGCGCACGCACTTCCCCTTGGAGAGGTCGAAGTACCAGCGGGGCATCACAGCCTGGCACGGCCCTGTCAGCGCCTCCTGGGAGCAGACAGCTGTGTGGAAACGGTCAGAAGGTCAGCGGGGCGGGGCAGAGGCTTTGGGGGCTCACAAAGCTACAGACCAGCAAGGGGAGAAGGGCCGAGTGACGCTGGACCTCAGCGAAGGCCAAGACAGGGTGGGACCCGGGGGTCCGGGCAAACCTTCATGCCAGCCATTGCTGAACATGTGGTCCTCTTCCTTCCCGAGCAAGGGAGAGCTCTGGGCCCTGGAACACTGAACGGTGCTTTCTGCACTATCTGGAGCTTAGAGTGGAAAAGGTCTGATGTGGAGGAACTCCACAGCACACAGCTCAGGACCGTCACATTTCTGGTCTGTGTAGTGGGGACAGTTGCCTGCCGTGGCTGTCTCGAGGGTGCCCAGGGCAGAGGGAGGCAGCGCGGGTGCAGAGGCAGTTTCAGTGGCGGTCAACATCGTAAACGCTACTCAGGCCCTTTGAAAGGGCCAGTGTACATTTTCTGTTCTCCAAGGTTAATCTTCTAGACTCAGTAAGTCATCAGCTCCTGGCTGAACCTTAAACAATTCTTCAGCTCCTAAATGGCTTCAAATACACAGTCAGCAGGGGGCTGCACAAAAGTGGTCTGGAATGTTCACTTTTTATTTAACGGTGAAATTGAAAGGGCCCTGATCCCTTACCAGCAGGTCATCAAATTCCAGATGCCCCGATGGCCAAGCAGGGCAGCCTACAGATTGGAACACACTCAGGAAACAAACTAAAGAAGCGATGTCCACTCCAAAACCTGGGACTTTGGCCTCACTGAGGAAGGGCCTCCCAGGCGGGAACATTTCCGGCTGGATGTGGGAGAATCCTGCCGGGAGGCAGACCACATGCTCTCTCTGATTTTCTAAGTCCTCACAATGCACATCACAGTTTCCTGACTCCATCTGTCTGCTGCCAGATCTAGTAGCACCCAGAGCTGACCTCACTTTTGGGGCATGAAGCAGCCCTCCTGGGAGGCAAGCAGCCTGTAAGTGAATGAAAGAATATTAACAGATTGTAAGTAAATGACTGCCAGGTCTACCTCTGACGTCATGAGTGATCTCCTCCTCCGCGGCGGCCCTGTCGCTGCTGGGCTCGGTGGGGCTCTCCTCATTGTAGTCATCTCCCTTGAAGGTGTCGTAGTAGTAGTCACGGTCTTCCACCACCTCCTCCCCCTCCTCCTCCTCCTCGTCGTCCTCGTCTGCAGTTGCCTCTGTGAAGTCTTCCAGATCTGCTTCGGTAGGAAACTCACTGAAGGTCACAACAAGAAAGGAAGGTCACCACCAACTGCTGTGCACAGAGAACCACTGACTCCCTTCCCTGCTCTGAGACTCGGAGCCCAGAAGCAGGGAGTAATAAGTTCAGCCCATCCCTGGTGGCTCAGACGGTGGGAAAGAATCCTGCGATGCAGGAGACCCAGATTCAATCACTGGGTTGGGAAGATCCCCTGGAGGAGGGAATGACGATCCATTCTGGAATTCTTGCCTGGGAAATCCCATGGACAGAGGAGCCACGTGGGCTACAGTCCATGGGCTCGCAAGGAGTCAGACACGACTGAGTGTCTAACACTTTCACTTTTTCACTTTCACAGTGAGCTACGCTGCTAAAAGCCCCGAGCCTGGCCACCTCATCAGGAGCTGACCGCCAGGGAGCAGGGGCTGCGTGATGGTGCAGGAAGGCACGTCCCAGGAGGACAGCTGGATGAAGGCCAGGGGTGCACCTGGGCTCAGCCACAGTCGAGTGAGATGTGCTAGCCCGGCTCTGGAGGAACAGGCTTCACCCAGAAGCCTGGGCGTGGCAGCCACAGCCGCCCGCAGGCTCAGAACAGAACTCACCTTTTATAAACGTCATAGTCTTCCTCTTCATCCTCCTCGTCGTCGTCGTCATCGTCGTCCTCCTCGTCCTCTTTGGACACCGCAGTTTGGACCACCTTTGTTTGCGGGCAGCACACGTACTCAGTGCCGTGGAACTGGTCCACCCCGCAGGGCAGGAGCATGCCGTAGCTGTACAGGGTCATCCCCTGAGTGAGGCAGGCCTGGGGGCCCGGGATCACGGTCAGGAGACAGCAGTGCACTCAGAGACCCCACCCCTAGCTCTCTCAGGACACAGGTGTGCTCAGAGACCCCACCCCTAACTCTCAGGATTCAGCAGTGCGCTCAGAGACCCCCACCCCTAGCTCGTTCCAGAAGAAGCCCTCACCAAATCACAGTGTTAAGCCTTTCTCACAGACACATTAATTTTTTGCCAAGAAGTTGTGATGCTACTACTTTACAGATTACAAATTTCGCTTAACCTGCAATGGGAAAATGCCATCTGGCCCAAAACAATGAAAGTCCAAAGGTGGAAAAAATTACGGCTGGGGTGGTGGTGGCTTCTTTGAGTAATTATCAACACTGGTTAACAGTGGTCAGTAATAACATACAGTCTTCAGTGGTGAGGAATTCAAATGACTTCATAATTAGACAAAATAAAGGCAACTGACTGGAAAAACCAACTAAACTTGGAGGACAAGCTAAGGAAGCTCATTCTCCTCGGAGGAAGGGTGAAACGACTTCTAGTCCTGTCAGCATGCACGTCCACACAGATTTTCTGTACTTGGATATTTCCACACAGGCCTTGGGGTCTGGGGCAGCCTTACTGGATGCCCTGCCGAGAGCTTCTTAACAATCCTTTTAACGTCTTTGACTCCAGGCGCTGGACTGTTCATACTGTCCTTCCTTACCAAAATATCTATTCTTCTTCCAAGTATTTTTAACTTAGAAGCCACAAGTAACTGTAAACTTTGATGAGATAAAGGGGAAAAAACTGAGTTAAGAAGACTATTATTTTTCTGGAGAAACACATTACTCTCTCTCCCGATAGGAGCAGCAGCCCCTGACTGCTGCCGTCCGGCCTTTACCTCTTTGACCACGGTGTGCCAGCGCTGGTGATTCTCGCACACCTCCATCCGCTCCTTGTGGAAAAACAGGCACTTCTCTGGAACTAGCAGAACATCACTGACAAATTCACCCACTGGAAAAGAGAAGCTTTGTCAGGAGCAAACCTGATCACAATTCAAGGTGAAAA
Source organism: Madoqua kirkii (assembly GCA_006408675.1). NCBI lineage: Eukaryota > Metazoa > Chordata > Mammalia > Artiodactyla > Bovidae > Madoqua > Madoqua kirkii. The sequence goes on along the minus strand of SJYC01019107.1, from coordinate 24,962 downwards.
TGACCCTGGGACGGTCACGCAGCCACGTGCAGATAGGAGCAGTCTCTGACGCGCGTGAGCTGAGCTGCAGCTCGTCTGCAGGAACCAACTGGACGTTTCGGCTCCAGGCCACAGCCGTGACGCCCGGGACTTCCTCCCTCCTTCCCGCTCTCCATCCCTTACTCCCCGCAGGCCTCCGGTATCCGGCAGGGAAAACAGGAAGAGGAGCCCATCAAGACCTCAAACACACACGGTGACTCCCCACCACCTCTGACTTCACACCAACAACAGTCCCAGCCTCTCACTTCTCCATTTCTGCCCACATTGGGTTGAGTAACAAAATGTCCAGGAAACTGAGACTGCTTGTTCTCCCAAAGTATAGGTGAACTTTACTTTAGCCCTCTGTGTACCTATAGACACCTCGCTCTAAGACAAACTGCCACTGTGATGACTGATCCAGGTACAGACCATCAGTGGAGAGTGAATGACGAAGGGGGAGAGGTGTCTTGCAGAGGGAAGGTCTGGCAGACATGACTTTACCTGGGTGAGTGATAAGCTGACGGAAGTCACGTTCTGAGAACACATCACCTAGACCATCTTTCTGCTACAAACAGTCATCTGGCTCTAATTATACACAACAATGAGAGGATGAGATCACCAACTCAATGGACATGACTTTGAGCAAACTTCGGGAGTTGGTGATGGACAGGGAAGCCTGGTGTGCTGCAGTCCATGGGGTTGCAAAGAGTTGGACATGACTGAGCGAGAGAACTGAACTGATACACAATATGACAGAATCATATTCAGAGATATTGTGTTAAACAAAGGGCTCAGGCTGTCAAAAATACTGTCATAGAAGATTCAGGAACGTCCTTAGGGGTCCAGAGGTTAAGACTCCACTCTTCCACTGCAGGGGGCACAGGTTCAATACCTGGTTGGGGAACTAAGACCCCACATGCTGCCAAGAGAATAAATAAAAGATTCAAAAGAAAAAGCTGAGAAACTGTCTAGATTACATGCAATACATCTCCCTTTTTGCAAGGGAGCTGCAAAGGACATTATTTGAACACTAAGGACAGCTGTCCCAAGTGTGACTGCTATATCACTGTCATAACACAAGAACACCCTTGTTCTTAAGAAAAAGAAGCTGAAAGCTACTTGGAGGTGAACTATCATAAAGTCCCAACTCACTTTCAAATGGTTTAACAATGAAAAGTAAGTAAAGTACACAAAATAGACAGAGTAAGACGGATAAGGCAAAACTGGAAGCCCAGGTAAGAGGTAGAGTTCATGACTGCATTTATCACAGGTCTGAAACTTTCCAAAAATAAAAAGCTGGGGGGAAATCACACATAGCTGCTTAGAAAGTAGAGCCCTTATCTTTTAGAAATACATGCTGAAATATTAAAAAAAAATAAAAGGTATCTGTGATTTGTTTCCAAATAATGCAGGGTTGGTGGGAGTGGGCCACAGACGGGGTAAGGGTGGTCCATGAACTGATGCCCGTTTCATCAGGCAATGGGCACATGGCGGGTAAGGCGATGATTCTCTCTGTGTCTAGGTATCTTTGTAATGTCCGTAATAAAAGGCTAGACACTCTGGGTCAGTAGGTGCAAGGTGGGCCTCAGTGATCCACACTCAACGAACATCCCAGGCTCTTCTGATGCATCATGGACAGGGCCCACAGGGCTCAAGTGCAGGACACCGAGATGGTGCTGGGCTCAGGGGAACGCAATAAGTAGGGAGGGGAAAGGAGGTGGGCAGGCTCAGCTCTGACGTTTTACAACAGCAACAACAGCAAAACAAAAAATGAGAACCTAATAAGGAAATTGTCTGGCAAGAAAGGTGTTGAGGGTCGAAGGGGGAGAGGTGTCTTTGCAGAGGGAAGGTCTGGCAGACATGACTTTACCTGGGTGAGTGATAAGCTGACGGAAGTCACGTTCTGAGAACACATCACCTAGACCATCTTTCTGCTACAAACAGTCATCTGGCTCTAATTATACACAACAATGAGAGGATGAGATCACCAACTCAATGGACATGACTTTGAGCAAACTTCGGGAGTTGGTGATGGACAGGGAAGCCTGGTGTGCTGCAGTCCATGGGGTTGCAAAGAGTTGGACATGACTGAGCGAGAGAACTGAACTGATACACAATATGACAGAATCATATTCAGAGATATTGTGTTAAACAAAGGGCTCAGGCTGTCAAAAATACTGTCATAGAAGATTCAGGAACGTCCTTAGGGGTCCAGAGGTTAAGACTCCACTCTTCCACTGCAGGGGGCACAGGTTCAATACCTGGTTGGGGAACTAAGACCCCACATGCTGCCAAGAGAATAAATAAAAGATTCAAAAGAAAAAGCTGAGAAACTGTCTAGATTACATGCAATACATCTCCCTTTTTGCAAGGGAGCTGCAAAGGACATTATTTGAACACTAAGGACAGTTGTCCCAAGTGTGACTGCTATATCACTGTCATAACACAAGAACACCCTTGTTCTTAAGAAAAAGAAGCTGAAAGCTACTTGGAGGTGAACTATCATAAAGTCCCAACTCACTTTCAAATGGTTTAACAATGAAAAGTAAGTAAAGTACACAAAATAGACAGAGTAAGACGGATAAGGCAAAACTGGAAGCCCAGGTAAGAGGTAGAGTTCATGACTGCATTTATCACAGGTCTGAAACTTTCCAAAAATAAAAAGCTGGGGGGAAATCACACATAGCTGCTTAGAAAGTAGAGCCCTTATCTTTTAGAAATACATGCTGAAATATTAAAAAAAAATAAAAGGTATCTGTGATTTGTTTCCAAATAATGCAGGGTTGGTGGGAGTGGGCCACAGACGGGGTAAGGGTGGTCCATGAACTGATGCCCGTTTCATCAGGCAATGGGCACATGGCGGGTAAGGCGATGATTCTCTCTGTGTCTAGGTATCTTTGTAATGTCCGTAATAAAAGGCTAGACACTCTGGGTCAGTAGGTGCAAGGTGGGCCTCAGTGATCCACACTCAACGAACATCCCAGGCTCTTCTGATGCATCATGGACAGGGCCCACAGGGCTCAAGTGCAGGACACCGAGATGGTGCTGGGCTCAGGGGAGACGCAATAAGTAGGGAGGGGAAAGGAGGTGGGCAGGCTCAGCTCTGACGTTTTACAACAGCAACAACAGCAAAACAAAAAATGAGAACCTAATAAGGAAATTGTCTGGCAAGAAAGGTGTTGAGGGAAATTGCCTGGTAGTCCAGTGGTTAGGACTTGGTGTGCTCACTCCCAGGGCCTGGGTTCAAGCCCTAGCGGGGAAACTAAGATCCTAGAAGTCAAGTGGCAAGGTTGAAAAAAAAAAAAGAAGTTATAGGCCTGAACTGGTGTGAAGGCTACACGTAGACCAGCTTCCCAGCCTCACCACAGCCTCAGGTCTCAGTCTCTGGGAAGCCAGGGGCAGCCCCGGACCTGCTGTGAGAGGGAACACACTCTCTTAGCAGAGTCACAAGCAGCTGCCCAGTATCAAAACAGCCCTCCACAGGGCAGTGAGGTTTCACTCCGCTATTAACACAGGGACTTTGGGGGCCCAGTAGCTCAATTTGACACTAATGCAGGAATACAAAGGTGAATTACACACAGTGCTGCCCTCGAGCGCCCCAAAGGCCCCAGGGAGGTAGAAACAGAAGTTTACCACCAACCAGGCTTACAGCTGGAGCTTAGTATAGGCAAAGCCCAGTGGCAGGTTAACCAGGATTCATTCAGCTCCACTGGGGAAGCAATCTGAGGCTCAATCTAAGTAGAAATCACTTGAATTCTGACATACAAGTACCAGCTCTCATTGTTGACAGTAAGTGTATTTACTTGGCAATATATTTATTTTTGGTTTTTATTTTGGCCCCGCCTTGAGGCTTCTGAGAACAAGACATCATGGCAACCATCCCCGTCCAAAAATCCTTCCAGAAATAAACAAGGACAGAAACAGCCGCAGGCTCACAGAGCTCCCTGCTTTAGGTGCAGGAGTCCGTCTGTATATAAATGTCAGAGATGACTAACTCCCTCCCCAAAAATACCAGCACCTTTGCCTCTTCACACTTTACCAACTCTGTCCCACTCAGACCAACCTATTTATATAAAACTTTATGGATAAAAGGCAACTAGTAGTAACGTAGGCTGTAAGATTCAGTTTGAGGGGGACATCGAAGTGTAACTTCTCACTGAATATACTAAGTACTAGTGAAAAAGAGCCACACTGGGAAAGATCGAGTTGCAAAGGCTTATGGACAAGGATGCAAAAGGAAGAAATGATTGCTAGGTACCATCTATCTATTGTGTATTCAAGAATGCTCTTTCATTTCCTTAAGCTTGAGTTTTACAGAGAATCAATGAAACCTCATACCCAGAGATTCCTTACAGCCAAATGCAATGAAAAAACATCTTCCAAACCACGTCACACAGAACCTTTCAAAAGCCTCTCACCACTGCAGTGTGCTCAATTTTAAATAAACCCTGTTAAGCACACAGAGTCCTTTCCCCCACTCAACAAGTTTAAAACAAAGTAATTACCATGTATTTTAAATATGGCTACTCAGGTGCTGCCTCTGTTAGTTTGCTACATGTGAGAACGAGAAAAGCAATGAATCCCATGTTAGGAAAGGTTTTAATGAAGGGAGGGAGGGGAACAGGTTAAGTTAATAGTTAACAGAAATAGCCACACACAAAGAGCAAAGCAATGGATACTTAGAGGGAAGGGGGCGATGGAAGGAACTGGGAGACTGGGACTGACATATACACACTGCTGCTACTGCTGCTAAGTCGCTGCAGTCGTGTCCAACTCTGTGGACCCCATAGACGGCAGCCCACCAGGCTCCGCCATCCCTGGGATTCTCCGGGCAAGAACACTGGAGTGGGTTGCCATTTCCTCCTCCAATGCATGAAAGTAAAAAGTGACAGTGAAGTCGTTCAGTCGTGTCTGACTCCTAGCGACCCCATGGACTGCAGCCCACCAGGCTCCTCCTTCCATGGGATTTTCCAGGCGAGAGTGCTGGTGTGGGGTGCCATCACCTTCTCCTACGATGTATAAAATAGGTGACCAATGAGAGTGGACTGTACAGCACAGGGAGCTCTACTCAGTGCTCTACCGGGACCTGAACGGGGAGGAAATTCAAAAGAGATTTGGAAACATGGCTGATTCACTTTGCTGTATAACAGAAACTAACACGATGTTATAAAGCAACTATACTTCAATAAATATTAACTTAAAAATAAATACATCCACAGAACTACATAGACTGTCTACGTTTTGTTAAACTTTTTATTTTATATTGGGATATAGCTGATTAACAACGTTGTGATAGTTTCAGGTGGACAGCAAAGGGACTCTGCCATACATATACATGTATCCATTCTCCCCCAACCTCCTCTCCCATCCAGGCTGCCACAGAACACTGCAGGCTATCTACGCTTAATACTCTGTGTTAGTCCTATTATGGATCATCAAAAATTGATCACTTTGCCTCATTAAGCTTCTATGAGCAAATCTGCCCAAGTCGCCCAGGTTACAGATGTGTGAACATAATTCAGGTGCATTGACAATGAGTGGTCAGGATGAACACACTCACTACGTAAACATTTGGAACAACCCTCCTTCTGGGTGATAAAATGTTACAATGGTCCCCATGTTCGCTCTGACTGTTCATACAAATGCATGGAGTCAGGAACACCCTTATCAGCTGAGCCTTCAGACGGGCAGGTGGCACAGGGCCTGGCCGAGGCCTCCCTGACGTCTACAGCAGCTACGACTCACTCCTTCAGCTCCTGAACACTGACACGGAGTCTGCCCTGGCTGGCGATACAGGACTTCAGCAAAATGTGTGGGTGAAGTAAGGGGACCACAAGACCACCCTTCAGGCTGCTGCAGTCCTACGCACGCTAGGGCTGTTAACAGTCATTTCAGACTCTCGACGTGAGCGAAGCTGGGCCACTCTGAAGGCAGCGCGCTCACTCAGGGCTACAGAGCACGAGTTACCTATCAACGCCAGAAAGCTGCGAGTATTCAAAGGTCCCCGATGAATTCCTGCAGCCCTTGGCTTCTTAGCAGATGAAGCTATCTCACTGTGAGCCGAGAGAAAGTGAAATGTAAGGGACTTTCCTGGCGGCCCAGGGGTTAAAACTTTACCTTCCCATGCAGGGAGACATGGGTTCGATCCCTGGCCAGGGAGATAAGGTCCCATTATGCTACGTAACACGGCCAAAAAATAAAAACTAAAAATATTTTTTCCAAAAAGAAAAGAAAATGTGAGACTGGAGACCCTGACTCGCTGAGCGGCACCCGGAGGCCCCAAGAGGCTCACCCAGACACTTGAACGGGATCACAACGTGGCTCTTGCACTGCTTCTCGCCCCTCCGGCACCAGTTGTCCACACTCACCGGCTGGTTTGCCTCCATCACATTTGTGATCTGTAGCTCTGGATACATCTGCAAGGAACAGGGAACACGCACAGTGAATGGACTTTGTCCATCACAGACAGGCACTGGCCAGGCAAGTGAGGGCGAGGGACTGCGTGCTCAGCTTCGCCATCGTCCTCTGTAAAGGTGCAGACCCCTCCACTGCCCGATTCCAGCTGAACTCCTCCTCAAGTAGAGACATTCTGCGACCATTAGCTTTCTTCCGACAGGCAGAGCCTGCAGCACGCCTGGGCCAGGCACACACTCAGAACAAAAGCCTGCTGCCTGGTCATTACAAGCCTGGTCTCAGGTCAAAACAGGAGAGTGACAGAGCACCTGTTTCTAAGGTTAATAGGCTCACACATGACCCAGACAGAAAAGCACCTTTAGGCTTCAGGCAGCATGCTCACCTCCTGGCAGTACTGGAGAACTTCTTCTTTTGTGCCGAAGCAGCTCTGGGTGCCCGCTGGGTCAGGCTCCCACCTCCCAGTCTGGATGTTCACATGCATGTTTAACTTCCCACAGAACATTGCAATCTGAGGCTCGGCGACAGCGAATCCTGTTCCAGCGCTGGCTGCGAGGGCCTACGGAGGGAAAACAATTCCAGGGTCACTCCCAGGAGGCAGGCGCGGAGGCGGCAGTGACAACTGACCTTTAAAAACTCTTCATTCGTTACTATTTCTTCTTCATAAACAAATCTTTTTCCCAGGAACAAAGCCAGAATACAAAAGACCTTTGGACGTCTACGGTGGAGAGAAAGGTGGGTGAGAAACATAACCCCCTCTCCACATCTGGATACTTCTGACCTGGGAACAGATCATCCGCCTGCAGTCCCCTCCAAACAAGCAAATCCACTTCCCAGCCCGGAACACACCAAGCCACAGAGTACAGAATGGCAGAAGTTCCAGGGATTCTATTCAATTCACTCACACAACAAAATTTTACTGAGCAGCTACTATCTTTGCACAGCAGCAGGCTAAATGCTTAACACACGAAGTGAAGTTGCTCAGCCGTGTCCAACTTTTTGTGACCCCATGGACTGTAGTCTACCAGGTTCCTCCGTCCATAGGATTTTCCAGGCAAGAGTACTGGAGTGGGTTGCCACTGCCTTCTCCAGGGGATCCTCCTGACCCAGGGATCGAACCCAGGTCTCCCACATTGTAGGCAAACGCTTTACCGTCTGAGCTACCAGGGAAGTCAACACACAAGGACGAGCCAAAGATTATGTTCCCTGCCTGCAAAGGCTTATGGTCTAGTTCACAGTCGACTCTCACAAGAAAGTGTGATCCCACCCCAGACATCCTGAGGAGGAAGAGAATGCAGAGCTGGAGGAGCCTACGGTACAAAATAGGGATGTGACGTAGGCCTGGGTAGGAGGTTGACTGGGGAAACATCCCAAACAGTGACACTGGAACAGCTCTGGGCATCTGTGTGGGGAGTGTCGACTGAGAGTCTGTTGAGGCCCTAAGGGAGGTGGGTAGCACATAGGGTCCAGACTGGACAATCATTAGACCAAGGAAGGATGGACTGCTGAGCATTTTAAGTACAACCTTAATATTTCCAAATGCAGTTCTGATGCTCTCTGTATGCAGGGGAATGGCTCAGGAGCTGGAGAAATAACAGTAGCTCAGGTAAGACACCCCTGGGAGACTGGAAAGGCCTGGTGACAATGGTGAGGGGGTGTGACACATGAAAAGGGAACAGTAAAAGGGACTTCAAGAACAATTTCATCTCGTGTTAGGAGTAGCCGTCAACCACTCACAAATTACAGGTGACAAAAAACATCTAGGTCTGATGAAGCTCCTACAGTCTCCTGCACCAGAAAAAAACACAGGCATCTCTGCATCTGCAGATATACCAATATGCACAGCGATATCCACAATAAAGTTTTGTTGTCTCTCCTAATATAAAGGTTCTTTCAAAACAGAAATTAAACACCTTTTTAAAAACGTGAAAACTTGAGGGTCGGGTTAGATTATATGGTCTATTACGATCTTTTCAAAAAGAGCAAAGAGCATTAATGTTGCCAAGATCAATCAGGGCTGAGAAACACCTCAATGAAATCCAATGAGGAGAACAGTCAGCAACTTTATTAAGTAGAATAGATCGTTGCCCTACTGTGAGGAATAATCATTTATTAAAGTAGAAGACAGATACTATGCCTCAGAATAACTGACTGTGAAGCTACATACTGGAGTTAAGTCTTGTCTACTCAAAAGAAAGAAAAAAAAAATTTAAGGTACCTGTGGAAAGATTGCACAGGTAGTACCCTAACGCAGGGGTTCCCAACCTTAGGGATCTAATGCCTGCTTACCTGAGGTGGAGCTGATGTCATTACAGAAATCAAGTGCACAATAAATGTGCTTGGATCATCTCAAAAGCAGCCCCTCACCCTGGTTTCTGGTGTCAAAAAGGTTGGGGACCACTGCCCTAGTGGCATTCAATTCAAATAGGTCATTAAAAGGTATAGAGAGGCCGAAGAGAAAGATGCTTAATCCTCACACTGAGCTGGAGATATGCACACAAAATGCCTCTTGTCTGGTCATTCATCGTTCTTCTGGGAGCCATACTAAGGATCAGGGCTAGTAGCCTGGGTTATGGTGCGCAGGGAAACGAGCATACAGCACACAAGGGGCACATACAGAGACAGAGGGGAGCAAACCCCAGGACGCACTCTGCACTGAAACCAGTATTCTCAGCAAATTCCTTCCAACTTGCCAAAAGCTTGGATAGAAACAGACAATCAACGGGCCAGGAAACAGTATTTCCTAGGAGCTTAGGTGCTCAGCCATGTCTAACTCTTTGTGACCTCACGGACAGTAGCCCACCAGGCTCCTCTGTCCATGGAATTCTCTAGGCAAGAATACTAGAGTGGGTTGCCCTGCCATCCTCCAGGGAATCTTCCCAACCCAGTGATCAAACTTGCATCTCTTATGTCTCCTGCACTATAGGTGGATTCTTTACTACTGTGCCACCTGGGAAGCCCAGTATTTCCTAAGCCTGTTACAAATCAACTGCTGTGGTTAAACATGAAAGATGCTGAGCCACAGTTTCTAAATTCTGAATTAGACTTATGGATATATACAACAACATGGCTAAATCTGAAATCAGATTCGTGGTTATACCATGAAAGAGTTAACAACTGGGAAAAAGGACAAGAATATTTTTGAACAATAAAAATTTTTTAATTTTTAGTCTGGTAATAATTGCATGCATATAAACATTTTTCACAACTCAAAAAATGGTATATTCTAATATTAAATGTGGAATGCCAGGGTGGGATCTCAGGGGTGGTATCTTATCTTTCAGAAGTACAGGGGCAAGGGAGGGAAGCCATTTGCCTCTTATATTCCAAAAATGAATATAGGTAAGAAGCAGTGTCAGTTACGTGAGCTCACCCAGGCCACAGAGTGGGCGTGGTCAAGATCATGCAGGCAAATGCCCATCTCACAGCAGATGACGGTCCATGTGTGGCTGTTGGCTGAAAGACCACAAAGGTTCTGACTGTATGAATGCTCAGTTTACAGGTCAACCACGGAGGTCAGTACACTGGTGCTAAGTGCACTTGATCTTTGTGTAGAGAGAGTCAACATCATCTTCCCCAAAGAGGATCTCAAACACCCAAGGGTAAAGCAGCAGGAAGCAGCAGCTCGCAGCCACAGCTCCTCACATCAGTTACCAGCAAGGAAAAGGAGGGCAACTGGAATCAGTCCAGACAGCTCATATGCTGCCGTGATTCACTTCTGAGTTCAGAAAGATTAATCCTTGTGGTCATCAGAGACTCTTAAGAAGGTATCATTTGGAATATAAAAAGCCTCTGCAGACCACGTCCAGGAATCAACTATCAAACATACCCTAACCTTACCTAGAGTACAACAGGATTTTTTTTGTTGGTGTTTTTTTGTTTTTCCTGTAATGCTTGTGCTTCTTTCCTTTGAAAATGCTCTTATTTAATGTGCTCTCCATTTTCTGAAGCGCACACTGTGCTTTGATCCATTACATCAACATATAAATCAATCTGCTTCTTAAATCTAACATGTTACAAATGGGATTTTGCTGCCAAGTCAGCACTTCTGACATCCTGTGAACCTGGAATCCTCCACCAGAGAAAATGAATGCCCCGTGCCAGGGCGCTGTGGCCGGCCCTTGATCTGTGCATGCTGCAGCCCTTTCAAGGCTTTGAGTACAAATTGCATCAACTGCTTTCCTAGCCCGGCACGTCCACTTTATTTAATAATTCATTCTTAATAAGAAATCTCATTCTATTAATTTGGCTAAGGAAACGAGTTTAGCTACCTGAGGATGGAAATTCAACTTGGTTAAAAGTGCTTCTAGTCACTTGGTTGAAAACCTGAAATGGCTTAAAGCAACAAATAAATAGGAACAAACAGAAATCTTATCCTAATGCTGATCAAGGGTCTTCAGTCATCACCGCAGGAGAAGCATCTCCAGGGCCCACCTCAGCCCCATCTTCCTTCACAAAACTGCTCCCCCATCCAAAGCAAACAGGTAACCCATTACTTCTCCACTAAAGCTACTGCCCCAGGATCTGATTTGGCTCCAGGGTCTGTTGAGAGTGCCTGCCATGGAGGGAGCATCCTTCAGAGAGGAGAGCTTTATCTTGTTCCCAAGGGAGTCTGTTTCCTAGCACAGGAAGTGCTCCCGTGGTCTGGTCCAGGGCCTCACAGCTTCAGCTCCCATCACAGCACTGAACCAGCAGCGCCTACTTACCGCTGCACAGGAGTGACACCGAGACAGACTCTTACTCAAAGACACTTTTTTAAAAATGAAGTCAAAAAAAATAAATAAAATAAAAAATAAAAAATAAAAATGAAGTCAGTAAATGACAGTCTACTCATGAATGTGAGATCCTGTATTCATTTCTATCTGCTCAAGTTCTGAATGGCACTTCACGGTTCCTAAATTAAAATGACTTAAGTCTGTGTCCACACACCTGCGGCTAAGATTTACTTAATCGAGCAAAGTTTAACAAAATCCACAGTCTCAAGGTTATTGCCCCAATATATAACTACCAAAAGGAAGACAAATGACTTCACAAGTGGAGACACTACTGTGTCTCCAGCAATAATTCACGTTAAGAGGACAGATGAGCAAAGACGCATTGATGGCTATCCGGGACTAGAGGCTACAGACAAAAAACACAGATGCAACGTGGGAGCCCAGACAGCATCCTAGAACAGGAAAAGGACATTGGAGGAAACCTGGAGCCGGATGTGAACAAGGCCGGTGAGTCAGCTAACAGCACGGTACCAGTGTCCACCTCCCATCTTTTGATAACCGCACAAGGGTCATGTCAGATGTTAACATGAAGAGAAGCACAGTGTTAACGTATGGGAGAACTCCCTCTAGTATTTCTGCAACTTTGAAAATATTCTAAAATTAGTTCAAAATAAAACAGCTTTGGTTTTTTAAATTCTGTTCTTCACTTGCCTGAATCTGACTGTGACTCCAAGGTTTCAGTCTGTCAAAAGGAAATGAAACATTTTGGCAGGACGACCAGCAAGTAAATCAAGCAGGCCCAAAACCTGAAAAACTGTTTATTCTGAACACACCATAATGTAGTAAAACCCCATGTGTATATAGATTGTATCTGATTTCTCTCCAGTTGGGGGGACTACTACAATCCTGTCCAGAACCTAACGTGTAAGAGACCCCACTTCTATTACTGTCCAAAGGGTGACTGTAGTTTGATGCCCCAATTACGTCTTCCCCAGCAAGAGTGAAGCTTTCAACTGAAAAAAGCCCCAGGGACTTCCTTGTGGGTCCAGTGGTTAAGAACCTGACTTGCAATACAAGGGATACAGGTTCAATCCCTGGTCTGGGAACTGGGGTCTTACATGAAATGGGACAGCTAAGCCCATCATGCGCAACTCTTGAGCCTGCACTCTGGAGCCTGGGTACTGCAACTGGAGAGTAGCCTCTGCTCGCTGCAACTAGAGAAAGTCTGAGCGCAGCAACCAACAGCCTGTGTGCCACAACAAAAACCCAGTGGGGCCAAAAATAAATAAATAAAAACAAAAAAGCTCCAGGCTTCAAACATTTTAACCCACTATTTAATAAATAGCAGAATTCTTGTTGAGCATTTTCCAGCTTTGGAAGCAAACAGAGAAGCCTGCACTTAAAAGGGAGTTTATATTACACCAGCTAAAAATCTTTGGTCTCCCTTTTCTTTTTTCTTAACATTTGGACTTAATTCTAACTAGAAACTGGTGAATTAGGTTAGGCGGAAGAACTCTAAGTGTAAAAGGCCATTTTTCTTTCACTGACATATGCCATCTGTCAGGTATCATTTTCGTAGGCAGTAATTTATACAAATGATGCTGCTTTTATTAGAGCTCTAAATATTCAGGGATAGATGAGGTCTCAATTCCAAGACTGAAAGCAGTTTAGAGTGTCTCCAAGGCTTTTGACAGGAACGTGGTGGTCTGTCCATCTAGGCTACATTGGGAAGGATGCAAGCATTAAGGTTTAAGAGCGGTCTATCTTTAAGTGTTTCAGAGATGAGAGCTAACAGTCAGTTACTGAAATACAGAAAACACTTTCATATATTAAAAAAAAAGAGAGAGAGAACAGTGTTTATGGATCTAGAATTCTCAAATGAACAAATTCTCTACAGGTTCCTGCATTTCTTTCCAATTGGCCATAATGAAATAGGAATTCTACAAAACTGAAGTCCTTGGGTATAGAGGTCCTAGGGACGATGGCTTTTCCAACCATCATCTCCTGACCCCAGAGCAACTGCATGACGTGACAGCTAAGAGCACCGGCCGTACGGGGCGGACGAAGTGTGGCTGAGTCCTGGCCCTACCACTGACGAGCTGTGCCACATTTGGGAGGTTACCTAAGTAACCGCCTGGACCCTAGTCTCCTGTCTATAAAATGGGGACAGTAATGACACCATAGTGATGTTTTGACATTTAATGAATTTCACACATATGAAGTGCTTGAAATAGTGCTTGTTACATACGAGTTCTTCAAGTGTTGGTGGCTAATATCATCAGGCTTTAAACTTTATCTGTAAAATAGGGCTACTGACACACTACTCCTCCAGGCCTGCTGTGGGATTAAATTAAGGGAATGCAAGTAAGCACTAAGCACAACTCCTGACTCAGACATCAGCACTGTGATCATCGGCTGGCTCTTGAAGGCATCATTCTCTCAGGCTACCAGAACAGGGGCTTAAGTCATGGGTGGACCACATGAGCAGTCACGTCCCCACAAATCCATGAAATGGAGTGAAGATGGCACCTTCCTTCTCTAGATTTGAAATCTGGATGCACCAGAGTGGGTTGCATCCACACTCCATGTTTTATTTTGAGGGAATTCAGTCATCAAAGGTTCACATGATGATTCAGTACCAGGATACCATATAAAAAGAGAAGCGCCGGGGTTGCCGGCTTCCCGGTTCTGGTTTGGCTTCCTGCTGAAAGTGAGGTCAAGATTAATCTGTTTCCTATCAAAAGGACACTATGTTATTTCCCTAAATCTGGAGGGCTGTTCTCTTTGACCTAACTGGGTAAGTAGTCTTGTGGAGGTTATTCTCTTTTGATCCCAGTTATCCCTTTCAGGGACGTAAATACAGCGTTACCCAGATGTTAGGTGTTTCAATACATGACACTCATGGTATCAGCTCTGGCTCCCATTATAGCAGACAGAAGTCCACACTCCTGTAACTCGACACATGAGACACACAGCTTGCAAAAGACAGCTTCCTTACTACATAAAAATCTGCCCGATTCCCAAGCAAAGCAGTGACCTGTCATTTTTGAAGGCTGTGACCTGCAGAGGTCAGAAAGCTGGGACGGTGGAGAGTGAATAGTAACATCAGTCTCCATGGAGTGAACTTGGCCTTCCCCTTGGCAATCACTGGCCAGTATTACCCAGGCAGCAACCAAGGGCCTGAGAAACAAACAGCCAGGCAGGCTTGGCAGAGGTGGGGGAATAGGCATGTTTCCTAAACCTTAAAAGACTGAAATGATTTCAAGTTACTAACACCAAGAAGTACAAAGATTAAATATTATTCATTAAATATGTTCACTCCAAACCATTCTTATGGACTCACAGATGACAGAAACAATACAATCAATGGAGCACTTTCTGCGGCATAGGCGAGCACAAACCTGGCAATATTCTCAGAAATTATAAGCATACTTCTAACTGATCTGATGCTCTCTAGTATTTTGTGTATTTTAAATGCATTAGGTCAATCATTAAAAATTAGGTAATTTGGAGGCATATTTCGAGTATTTTATATATACTTGAAACACAATAAATCATACCTCTTTTAGTAAATTCTATTCTTCAGATAGACTTAATTCACTAAAATAAATACTTAGTGATTTTACCAAGGTTAAAATGGGTTAACTATCCAACATGTCAGCTCTGGCTGCTATGCTCTGACTTCAAGATGTTCTAACTACAAATGTGATCGGTCAGTGTCAAATACTGGAATGGATTTCACTGGATCTTTTTTCCTTTAAGGATCTGGGAAAAGATAACAAACAAATCCATGCAGCAGCAAACATCCCCACATAAACATTCAGGACAGTTTTTCCTGGTGTTTGAAAGCAGGGGGTTCACAAACACATGCTGGGGTCTGCTGCAGTCTGTAACATGGTCCTCATCCAAGAAAGAGACACCTGGCGGCCAGGTGCACACGTGGATGCGGACGGTGCTAGCTGCTCACTGCCCTACTTGAGAAGTGGCTGTCCTGAGTTCTAAGGCACTCTTCTTTCTACCTTCTGTTTTAAAACATTTTTCATGGGATGACAGCAGTAGGAAATGGGTAGTCTGTTTTTAAAAATATATTCCTTCTTTAATATGAAAAACTGACAACCTTACCAAAGTTTCTTTTTCTTAGCTTTACTATCCCATGAAAAAGCCTTAGCTCTTTATTTCTAAGGTTCTGTGATGCTGAATGGAAAGGGCAGAAATTCTTACAAATAGAAAATAAGATAATTTGCCAGGATGACTTGCACAAGGCAGGGAGAGGAAACGCACATTTGAAAATACAAAAAAATGCCAATTTCCACGTGCGATTCTGTGAAACACGTCAGTGTTTACAGATCAAGCAACAACCACACACTAATCTTCATGTAACAGATCACTGTAACTTCTAAAGTCCATTAAAACCGCTGAGAAAATAACACAAATATGAGAGAGATCCATCCTCTCCAAGTTCAAAGCAAGTCAGAAAGCCATCTCCTCCCATGACTTATGTAGCATTATCAGCTCACACCAGGTCTGCCTGCAGACAGTAATTCTTCCTGTCTGGGACCCATGCCCATGAGCACTATTGTAATTATCAGCAATTTAAAAAAATAAAGTAATAAAGCAAGTATAAGCGGCTAGTCAGTATGTTTACTGCTTGCTGTCTCTGCCATTAATTAGCCTTCCTGGGTGCCAGCCACCTAACCACTAAATAAACGCAGGAAGGAGAGCAGGAAAAGCTACACATGAGTAAAAAGAATAAATAAAAAGGGCATCACCATCTGTGTGAACGCTCCCCAGCAGGAAAAGCACAAAAGCACTTACGCTCCCGTGGTCAGGTGGGCCCTGGGGACACTGTGTCCATGCTGCCCTCTGCAATCCACTCCACCCACAGCATCTGAAGCAGCTCCAGGCAGAACACAGCACACACTCTCACGTCCCCAGAGATTCCATCTCTTGATGACCCCGGCTATCTGGCCCCTCCTCCCTCCATCACCCCACCAGGCACTGGGTGCCACCCTTCTGGGCACAGGCCAGGGTCTCTCCTGCCTCAAGGCACCTAGAACTCACATCTCACCTCTCAGGACTCAGCTCAAATGTGCCTCCTTCTGAGGACCCTTCCCAAGGACAGGCCCCAACCTGCTGGTTGTTTTATTTTCCCATCAAGCAATTCAAAACCACCCTCCAATAGAATGCAGGTTCCTGGGGGCAAGAGGCGGGGCTCTCTGGGTGCTCTAACTGCATCTGCAATAGCACCTAGAACCTAGTAGGTTCACTGACACCCAAGGAGGTAACTGACTCTAAAACCTGTGCTCTTGTTCTTTTTTTCCCAAGACATTTAGTTAAACTAATAAGAATTACCATATACCACTGAGTGGCGATTTCTAAGTCATGAACACTGTGCTGTTCTTCACATCAGTACATATATAATGAATGAACAAGTTAAAAAAAACAAAACAGGCAGTGTAATCAGGCTTCATTTTAAAAATTTTATTGTCACGATGAGTCCAGTTGCCTAGCCCAAAAGCCACCACCACCCGGCTCCTAATGGAGACCTCCACCCAAGGCGGGTCCTTCTCGGGGGCGCCCCTTGCAGCCCTTTCTCCCACTGTTTGCTGCCTTGATTCTAAATGACAAGTGTCCCTCTGCACCTTTTCAGTCCAGACATTCTCCATCAACTTTCTATTAAAACGGACTGAATTCAAACGACCAGACCCGCTGTTCAGCCACCCTCTTCCCTTGCCCTGTTGGTTAAATCACTCTCCTGTTTACATGATTATAACATAAGAAGGTACTATGGTTACAGGTCCCTCCGTAGGCATCTACCCCGCCCCCAGTCTCAGCAAGGCCACCTCTTCCTTTACTTCCCTGTACCAATGGCTGGTGGGTTTCCCCGGTGACTCAGCAATAAAGAACCCGCCTGCCAATATAGGAGGCACAGGCTCAATGCCTGGGTCAGGAAGATCCCCTGCAGGAGGGCATGGCTACCTACTCCAGTCTTCTTGCCTGGAGAATCCCATGGATAGAGGAGCCTGATGCGCTACAGTCCATAGGGTCGCAAAGAGTCAAATCTGCCAGTGTGTACGCGGTGACGGCTGGCACGCCGTCTTTCAGGAAGATACGCAGAGAAGATCGGAGGAGACAGCACACGTCCTCCTGCTTCACCCGTGCGGATGACTCTCCAGGAGAGACCCAGCACAGCCACCACTCCTGGGGCTCCAATCACAACCGTCCTGAAGACTCCTCCCTCCTCTCCTGTTCCCCACTCAGCCTCTCTCCTTCCTGACTGACCCCGTGTCAGTGGCTCACAGCTTCCCACGGGCTCCTGGGAAAAGGTGTGTGGTTGCTGAGTTTCAAATGTGATGGGTCTCAAAATAAGCTTTTCCTTTACGCGCACTTTGTTTGCCATTTGGACAAGCTCTAAACTGTAATGACACAACTTTCCCTCAGAATTTAATGAGTGGAACTACTTTCTTCTATATTCCAGCATTGTTGCTCGTACATCTAGCCAGTTTGATCCCTAGTTCGCTGTGCAGGTTTGGGTTTTCCTACCTGGAAGTAAAATTGTACCAATCTCTGGTATCCTGAAAGTTGACTGTAAGGAGCCTCGGTTTGGTTTTTGCCATTCACTTGCCTGACCTTTCGCTAGGGTCACATCGGTGTGAAACACTCAACCCTGGGTTTCTTCTCTCTTTCTGAAATTCTCATCAGGTGCACCTTACCTTTATCTTTTCTAGTTTTTGTTCCTTCTTTCATAAAGATTTCTAACCAGATTTTTAAATGTCTGATATCACATTTCTAATAACCAACAACTCTTCCTTTTTCTCTGGAAGTCTTTTTTTGTTGCAGAACTATTTCACAGAGCCAATACCCTCTCCTCTCTGAGAGAAGTATCAAGAGCCTATAACGTTATCCGTCTGTTCCCTGCACCGTCTTCAAGTTGTTTTCTCCCCATCATTTTGGCTCTCGTTCATGGTGTCTCTGAAGTAGCTGTGACCTTAAGTCATCTAACTCAGTATTAAAGAAGGGGGCGCTGCAAAGCTGGCTGGATGTCTTCAGCACATGGAAGAACTTGTCCAGAGAGGAATTCTACAGCTCCCCAACTTGGGCCCCGAGCCTGGCTGTCGTGGGTCTGGGGGGCCTGATTCTCCCCTCTCAGTGCCTCGTGTTCTACTGGGCCTGGGGTCCCAGAGTAACCTGTGGTCTTCTCCTGGGGTGCAGAGTGGGGGTGGTATTCAGGGACTAATACTCATAATGGCAACCCATTCCACTGTTCTTGCCTGGAGAATCCCTGGACAGAGGAGCCTGCTGGGCTACAGTCCCTGAGGTTGCAAAGAGTCGGACACAACTGAGTAAGTGAGCACACACACACAAAGATATACTGAATTAAACAAAATGTATTGTCAAAGCTCATTTCACCTATTTTTGCTTTTTAAAAAATGCCAACTGGAAAAAGTTACATTTCATATGAGGCTTGCCTTTCTTTCTAGTGACAGGGCTGTGAAGTGTTCAGCTAACACTGTGCTAGGAATGACTTTTTTTCATTCACCTGTAGACTCTCTTTAACTTCATTTTCCTTTCTTTCATTATGAAGAAAGTTTCTGGCCATTACAAGAATGGGGTGCTTGGACAGCTAAGTAGGTGAGAGCCACAAAGCTTCTCTGAACAGGCCAGGCTAGACAAGTGGTTACAAGTAAAATAAGGAACTGGAATTAAGACAGGAAAAACGACCTTGAGACATTTCTTCCTAAAAGGGGGATTTGGTGTAAGTTATGTAAGTGGGTGAAGCAGGGCCAGGAGCCAATGCTCTTATTTTATCCAACTGCTGGAGGGTGGGGGAGGGGAGGATGATTCGCCTTCATCTCCCAGCTCTTTAGATCTACAAACAGTAAAAGAAGCCTTATTGAGACATTAACAAAACTAGACTAGACAAAACAGAAACAAACAAAAACCCCACTCTCCTAGGCTTCAGACAACCACAGAATCAAATGCACGGTGCTGACGTCACCCAGGAGTTGATTCAATAATCTCTGTTTTGAGTCAACACACATTTCCAACAACCTTAGAAGAGCAGGCTCCAGAGGAATCAAAATGAAAGAGTCACAAGTTCTCACCCACAAGGAGGCTTGGCTGGTAAGGAAGACATCATGTAAATAGAATAATTCTAATACAAAAGGAAAGAGTCACAAACTCCGTTACATAGGAGATGACCAAGTTACTGTCCAACTGGTTCCTAAGTGGCAGTTAAAAGTGAGGCCACAGTGAAAGGTACATGACAGGACCCCTATTTAATGTAGGTATAATATTATAAATTGGAGTCTATTCCTGACCAAATATGAAAAGAAAGAGAAATAAGGACAGACACAAGTGTTGTTATAAACCTAAGTATCTTGATTGTAAAAGTTCTTTTGGAGTTCTTTATCTTTTATGGGATGGAGTGGCCGAGGCTTCTTAAAATATTTAAACCTAGTGAAGAACAGAGAAGATGGCATCTCTTTCCCTTCAAAACGTCCCTGGGGCAGGCATGAGCATCCTCTGTTGCTCTGACAACCGTACTACCTCCTTCCAGTGTCTATGCCTGGATGGTGCTCACTGCTGGTTCACTGCACATGAATGCCTCAACCACGTCCAGCAGGGACGCGGGCATCTTCCCCAAGATGCGTTCAGTGACCTTTTACTCCCAATCTCAACTAACTTTTCTAGAAACCTCGGTGATGTCTCCATGCCAGTGTTTATAACCGTCCCCTGAGCATTAACTTTCTTAAAAATCCATCCATTTTTTTCCTGGAGCAATTAAACCATCCTTTCTTTGTGCTAAAAGCTCCATCCGCTGATGATTTACAGACACTGCCCAATCACGCTTAATCAATTACTCTGTATAATAACACGCCTTTTTAATTTAAATTCAGACACTCTACAAAAGTATCAATAAAAGGCAGATGAGAGCATAGCAACTATCAGCAAACTCCAACTACACTTTGAATGAAAAAAATGACAACCACCCTGCTAAATCATCTTATGCATTCCCAAACAATTAAAAAGTACCAAATAGTCAGGAAGCAACACAGTTAGAACTAGACATGGAACAACAGACTGGTTCCAAATAGGAAAAGGAGAATGTCAAGGCTGTATATTGTTACCCTGCTTATTTAACTTCTATGCAGAGTACATCATGATAAACGCTGGGCTGGAGGAAGCACAAGCTGAAATCAAGAATGCCAGGAGAAATCTCAATAACCTCAGCTATGCAGATGACACCACCCTTATGGTAGAAAGTGAAAAAGAACTAAAAAGCCTCTTGATGAAAGTGAAAAAGGAGAGTGAAAAAGTTGGCTTGAAGCTCAACATTCAGAAAACTAAGATCATGGCATCCAGTCCCATCACTTCATGGGAAATAGATGGGGAAACAGTGGAAACAGTGGCTGACTTTATTTTGGGACTCCAAAATCACTGCAGATGATGACCACAGCCATGAAAACACACTTGCTCCTTGGAAGGAAAGTTATGACCAACCTAGGCAGCATATTCAAAAGCAGAGACATTACTTTGTCAACAAAGGTCCATCTAGCCAAGGCTATGGTTTTTCCAGTAGTCATGTATGGATGCAAGAGTTGGACTATAAAGAAAGCTGAGCACCAAAGAATTGATGCTTTTGAATTGTGGTGTTGGAGAAGACTCTTGACAGTCCCTTGGACTACAAGGAGATCCAACTAGTCCATCCTAATGGAGATCAGTCCTGGGTATTCATTGGAAGGATTGATGTTGAAGCTGAAGCTCTAATACTTTGGCCACCTGATTCGAAGGGCTGACTCATTTGTAAAGACCCTGATGCTGGGAAAGACTGAGGGCAGGAGGAGAAGGGGACGACAGAGGATGAGATGGTTGGATGGTATCACCAACTCAATGGACATGGGTTTGGGTAGACTCTGGGAGTTGGTGATGGACAGGCATGTTGGTAGGCCTGGCATGCTGCGGTTCATGGGGTCACAAAGAGTCGGACACGAACAACTGAGCAACTGAACTGAACTGAACTAGTCTTTATTTTTTTATTTTAATATATCTTTAAAAGCCACAATCATATCTATATGTACCTATATGCCTATATACACATATGTGTATTTACACACATACAAATTCAACAATTCTTAAAAATTCATCCAATGAGAATTGCTATAGCTTGGGTGCATCAACAACCAAACCACTTTATAAAAAACTAACTCTACTAAAAGTAAAGAGTATACATGTCCTTAGTGAGACCAGCCTCCAAATGACAGCAACTCAAGCAATGAAGAAAATTATTTCTTCCAACAAACATAGTGTCCTTAACTAAAGAAAAGGTCTCTAAAGTATTCAAGCACTGGAGGAAAATAAAGTATTTAAGAATTGAAGTAATTTTCAACAGATAAGAAAATATGTACAGAACACACACTGTCTAAAAAAGTCCCTTATTTTTTCTTTCTAAATAGTCTTACAGTCATCAAAACTAGTTCACCTTGAAACCTTCAAAAACTGGCAGGCCAGCAGCTATTTGGTAACTTAGTACGTGAGTGATCCAATGAGTGCCCGACTCTTTGCAACCCCAAGAACCGTGGCCTGCCACGCTCCTCTGTCCATGGGATGCTCTAGGCACGAATACTGGAGTGGGCCTCTATGCCCTCCTCCAGGGGATCTTCCTGAGCCAGGAATTGAACTCATGTCTTTTATGTTTCCTGTATTGGCTTGTGGTTCTTTACTACTAGCACCACCTGGGAAGCCTCTTGGCAACTTAGTACCCAAATCCAATCTGGGCAATCCATGTTGGCTACTAGAATAGCAGCCTTCCTCGGGAACAGCTACTAAGTAGTTCAATGGAAGAATTTTCACAATGCATTTCTAACGCTTTATGCTAGGATGAAAACAAGTGTTCCTGATAGGTTAAAGTGAATTCTTTGGCCTTAGAAAAAAAAAACTGGTTTCAAAGGTTTCCAAACATACGTAAGACTAATAGTAACTCACATAACATCACAAAGCCACACCTTAGTCTCAGTAATATTTAACATGATAATATTTCACGTGGCCAACAGCGAACTTTACCTATGCTGGTACAAAATTATGAAATTGAGGTCCTGTATTTCTTCCAAACATTTTGTCCCATAAAACTCTAAAATGTTCCAAACAGTGATGTAATATCCAAAAGAAATTTATCTTCACAA
The DNA here is from genome assembly GCA_006408675.1 of Madoqua kirkii. Lineage (NCBI taxonomy): Eukaryota > Metazoa > Chordata > Mammalia > Artiodactyla > Bovidae > Madoqua > Madoqua kirkii. The sequence continues at coordinate 2,635 of SJYC01019107.1, read as the reverse complement.
ATTACCAAGGAAAAAGGATGCTAGAAGTGGTATAGCTATAACATTATCTTAATATTTACTGCAACTGACATTGCTACCACGAATCAACTTGAGTCTCAGAGTCTAGAGCTTTTCAGAGACAAACACAGAAGCTGCTCGCCTGATATCAGATCTCTGTGGGGATGTTTCAGTGAGGATCCATTTGTCCAGCAGAAACTGGCATTGGGCTTACAATTTGCCTGAACCCCCACCAGCCAGTGACAAGTTTGTTTCTTCAACACACACAAACACAAAACCACATGTAATGGCTCAGCCTGGTTTGAGTCCGTGCTTTGCATTTAATTCTTTAAAATCAATGCTTAAAACATTTCAATCCAATTTTAATCTGTTCTGACTACTATTTCCACTGTTTAAAAACAACACTAACAACACTCAGTCTCAATGACTTGCATCAATTCACAAGAGTAATCTTTGAAAATACTAGCCCAGTAGGATATTTTATTAATGCGTCCAAAGAATCTAATCAAGCCTCAAATAATCATTGTTCTTAAAGAGCTGCTATGAGAGAGAGGGAGAAAAAAGAGCCGCTGAAAAGAAAAACATTCATAGAGCATTAAGTGGAAGTCCTTTTCAAAGGGGCATAGGGCAGGGCACTGGCTGGTTTGCCAGCCAATCAGGGGAGATTCTGCTATGAAATGTGGTTTGCAATTCACTTGAAAATGAGTAATACATAGTTATTGCAAGAGGCAGTTTCAAGCCAACTTTCTCCACTTTTCAACAAGGGTTGAAAACTCTGTGCCTCTGAAGGACAGAGAGCAGATGGGGGTGTAAGACAAAATGATAACCCACACCCAGCCTCTGGTCGGGAGACCAGAGGCTCTTACAAATAAAGGGGGCCTGCTGCTGCCAGATTTCCAATTTCTTCAAACACCGGAAAGGAATGTTTAAGACAAAAGTCCACAGTATTTGGAAATGGTGATGTTTAATTTGAATGTAAAATACAATGATGCCCAAGACAGTGAAAGCCAAATAAAACTTGGAGTTTCAGTAGGTCTCATTTTGTCTTCAAGCATCAAGTGTTCAGTCCCTACGGGAAGGAATGTACTGGGAGGCTTCCTAAGAGGGGCCGCAGTTAATCTGTAAAGTGTACAATTTATCAAACAGCTAACATCCAGAAACTGCAGTATAAACTAAAATTAATTATATTCTGTTGATTATAATAAATTTGAGAGTAATCATCTGCCTTAAAGACCCTTGGCACCTAAGGATTGGAAGACTTAATATTATTAAGATGACAATACTACTTAAAGCAATCTATTAATTCAATGCAATCCCCATAAACATCTCAACAGCATATTTTGCAGAGGAAAAAAAACTTCTAAAATTCATATGGAACTGCACAATCTTAAAAAAGATTCACGTCCTGACTTCACAACAAAGCAACAGTAAACAAAACTATGCGGTACTGGCATAAAACAACAGATGTACAGAATGGAGAGCTCAGAAATAAACTCTTGAATACATACTCAATGACTTTTACAGGGGCACCAAGACCACTCAACAGAGAAAGTCTTTTCAACAAACACTGCTGGGAAAACTGGATAGTCACCTGCAAAGAATGAAGCTGGACTCTTATTAAGTCATATAGAAAAATTAACTCAGAATGGATAAACGATCTGAACATAAGGGTGAAAAAGATAAAACTCTCAGAAGAAAATATAAGGAAAAGCTTTCACAACATTGATTTGGCAATGATTTCAATTACATATGATAACAAAAGTACAGTCAATACAAGAAAAAACAGCTAAACCACACTTCAAGAAAAAAAAACCACAAGCCTTTAGTTTTAAAATCACAGATCTGTTAAGGGATTGATAGCCAGAAAATATTGCGAGCTCCTACACTTCAACAACCACCATCACAAAAACCCAATTCAAAAATGAGTAAAAGAGTTGAACAGAAATTTTTCCAAAGAAGATGCAATCGGCCAACAAGAAAAGGCTTTCAACATCACTAATCATTAGGGAAATACATAAAACCACAGTAAGATACCACTTCACACCCACATTAAGATGGCTTAATAGTAAAAAAAAAAAAAAAAAAGAGGCATCAAGTGTTGGCCAAGATATAGAGAAATTGGAACCCTTGGCACTGATGGTGAATGTAAAATGGAGCAGCGTTTCTCAAGAAGTTAAAAAACACAGAAATTACTGTATGATCTAGCAAGTCTACTTCTTCCAGTACATACCCAAAAGAATGGAAAGCAGGAACTTACTGGAGGACAATGTAAAAATACCTGGAAGTAAACCCTATAAATAGTTTCTTTAAAAAAGATAAGCTAGATTAAAATAATCTATTTTTAAAAGACTGGAGAAGTGCTATCACTTTTTTAACCACCTAAAAGGCTTCTTTCATTCATCATCACCGGAACTGTATGTTGGGCTCAGCTGTGTGTTATACGCTTGCACAGTGCTCCGTATACAGCATTTTAATAACTGTCTGCCAACAACAAGGACCATGAGGAACTTCAAATGAACCAGTTACCAGGGAGAGTCTTCAATTTTTGAACAAGTTACATACAACAGTTCTTTTAAGTGTCAATCTGAGATACAGCTAAAAGGATTTTTTTTAAGTTATTTATTGCATACTGTTTACA